>PVJS01003113.1:42595-78271 GCA_004027185.1 Glis glis
AAAAAAAAAAAAAAAAGAAAAAAAAAGATAAAAATTTGCCAGTTGTTACTTATACATATTGGGAATTTTTGAAAATTTACAAATTATTTATGCATATATACATATGTATATACACATATACACAGTTAGATAGAATATATTTTCATATTACTTTAAGAGAAAGAAAGAAAAATGTGTGTGTGAGTGTGTGTGTGCGTGTGTGTGTTGTATGAAAGAGAGAGAGAAAGAGAAAGAAAGAAAGAAAGAAGAAAGAAAGAAAGAAAGAAAGAGAAAGAAAGAAAGAAAGAAAGGAAGGAAGAAAGAAAGAAAACAGAACCAAGAAAATAAAGAAATAATTCTTACTTGATGGGCAATATAGTCAACCTTGGCTTTTCATCTATAAAAAGGATTATAAGCTCTAATTATTAAAGTGGTACATGGAACAAAATTTATATTAGAAAAATATTGTCACTTTTACTTAGCATCTAGTAAATGTTTTTGTTGGATTGTCTCCTCCATAAAAACAGATTCTCACAAAAGAAAATTAAAAATTATGACTGTTATAAACATTTATTAAAGAAAATCTCACTATTTTAGACAAACATGTCTTAGTAGATCCATTCTTTGAATAGCCCTAGTCTGTTTATGCACCAGTAAAAGCCTTAGACATGTTCAAGACATATACTAATTGGTTACATTGAATATATGGTGAACCAAATTCATTTGAAGAATACATTTCCACATTTTTATAAACAAATTTTCACATTGTATTACCTCATAGAAAGTGATTTGTATACATACTCTGTCCAACATTTATAAATCCTGATGCTCCATGTGTATAAAAATTTCATGAGTTTCATGTGTGTTTAAATTCCATGATTTTGAGTTTTAGTGTTACTAGTTCATTATTTATCAGTCAGAGATTAACCTGAGCATGACTTAATTCTAACTATGCCACCTTCCTAAGCATTTCAGACATGGTCCTAGGAAAGAAACACAGATAACCTCTTTAGGAAACAAAGCCAACTGCAACTCAATGAGAGAATTGATGGCAGTAAGCACAATAAAAATAGATTCTCTTTGCTTATGATTTGTCCAGTGAATGCTCAGAAGAAAAAAAGTAAATGTCATTGGTTTTGAGAAAGTGCTCATGAAGATTATAAATATTTGACTAAATTATTTTGTTAAACATGATAGATGCAAGAAGAGACAAGTTCAAAAGAGATACTATAATTGAATTAAACATAACTAAGGAGGATTCCAAGATGGCGACTGAGGGAGATACCATGTTGCGATATCTCTGAGACTTGAATCTCAATCGCAATGAAAGCAGGTACGACAAGAGAAGAAAAGCAATGAAAAATTGAACTAAACAATGAAAAATTTGAATTGTGATGGAATCAAAGCCAGAAGACAATGAAGGGGACAGTAATGGTGGTGGCACCATCTTGGCCAGTCTGGCAGCAGCTACCAACATTAAGGCTTCCACACGCTGCCAGAAAAGAATCCAGAGACCTATTGGAAATCCAGCAACTGCAGATCAGCAGCAACAAAAGTGATCAGAAACTCCCTCCACACTCAACAGAGATCTGAATGGCGGCGGTGATAGTGGCTGCAACAGTGCCATCTTAGAAGAACCCCACCAGTGGCTGCCAGAATTGCAACTTCCACACACTGCTAACAAAGACGGCAGTGACCTGTTGTGAATCCAGCAACTGCAGATCAGTGGCAACTAAAGCAAGCAGCAACTTGCTCCACGCTTGACAGAGACCCAAACTGCTGTGTCTTCGGAAGTGGCAGAAGCGCCATCTTGGTCAGGCTGCACCTGTGGCGACCAGCATTGTGGCTTCTGCAGACCACCAACAAAGAACCCAGTGACCTGTTGTAAAACCAGCTACTACAGATCATCAGCAATGAAAGTGAGAAGCAATTCGCTCCACACTCAGCAGAGACCCGTGTGCCTGGAACCCTGACCAGAACCTGCAACAGGGTGGCTGAGCCCACCCCCTCCCCCAGAGACTAAGAGCAGCAGTCAATAAGACCATAAGTTAACTAGCTGCTTCAAGGGGAGACCACCCAGTGTGGCCACAGGGACTCGCATGGCAAGCAATAGACTCGCAGGTTTGAGACTTTGAAGATCACCCCCATGGAGGTAGGAGTGTGGTCTGCTGTGGGACACAGTATATGCATGAATAATCAGGCAGCCCCGGTGATGGTGACATTCTGGCAGGACAGACCTAGAGCCCGCAGGTCGCAGCACCCTTGCGGGATTCCTGGGGATCGCCACAGGACACACAGTTGTGGTACATGGGGAAAAATTAGACCAATCCAGCCCTCTCTATGGAAAACGTGGAGTTCTATGTTTGCAAAGAGTTGGGTCAAAGTGACATCCACCACTTCTGTAGGCAAAGAGAGACACAATCCCAGGACCCCCCTCTGGTGACACCCACCATATGTTTAGACAGAGAGAGACATAGGGACAGCCTAAGTGGAAAATGCAGAGACCCATGCTTGCAATGAGAGGGGCACTAGCAGCACTGGGTGCCTGCACAGTCAGTGAGAGGCACCAGGCAAGGGTCCCTATCACTGAAGGAGACCAAGAATTGGGCCTGTAAATGGACATTATACTGAGAAAGTGAGAATATCCATTCAGTAAAAGCTATTCACCTTTAAGGCTCACTTAATAGCAAATATCTACCTCCAGAATAAGATACTACAAAGGGATAGAGATTAGACAGGAAACCTACAGAGTGAGAGAGAGTCACCAAAAGCAACAAAGATAAACTTAAGAAACCTGAAATCATGAGAAGGAAGAATAGTAAAGAAACAATGAGCTACCACAACTACAAAACAACAGAACCTTCCAAAATAGAGGTGCAAAGATTATCAGAAGGAAAATTCAGAACCTTAATAGTAGAAATGATGCAGGATTTCTGAAAAGAATTCAGAAAGAGCCTGAAAGAAAAAAAGGATCAAATAAACAAAGAATCTGACACCCTGAACAGAAATCAAAAAGAAGCTCTGAAGGAAGTGAAGGATGCAATAATTGAAATGAAGGCACCAATACAAACTTTCAAAAATAGACCAGACCACATGGAAAACAGAATATCACTCTTAGAAGATGACCTCTCCAAAAATGAATGCATAGTATAAAATTTAGAAAAAATAATTCAACAGCATGAATTGGACATTGACGAGATCTCGGACAATCTTAAAAGATCAAACCTAAGAATAATACGCATAGAAGAGGGAATAGAAGCTGAATCTAAAGGAATCAATAATATTTTCAGAGAAGTAATAGAAAATTTCTCAAACATAGTAAAAGAGGGTGACACACATGTATAGGAAACATATAGAACCACTAATAGGCAAGATCAGAGAAGAGGTTCATCATGCCACATAATCAAAATGACTAATGTAGAAGTCAAGGAAAGAATCTTAAAGGCAATGAGAGTAAAAGACCAAGTAACATTCAGAGGCAAACCAATAAGAATCACTTCTGACTTTCCAAACCAAGTCATGAAAGCTAGGAAGGCCTGGAACAATATATTCCAAACTCTGAAAGAAAACAACTTCCAGCCAAGATTTATCTATCTAGCAAAAATATCTATCAAATTTGATGGGGACATTAAAACCTTCCATAACAAACAGAACCTGAAAGAATTTGTCTTCCAAACCAGCTGTAGAGAAAATACTCAAAGAGATTAATTACAAAGAAGAAATAATAAAGAAATGCCAACAGAGAAACAATGATTTCCATCAAACAACTGGGCAAAGAACAAACGCTACCTCAAACAGAAATTAAAACTCAAAATGTTAGGAATTAAAAGTCATCTCAATGATCACGCTGAATATAAATGGCCTCAACTCCCCAGTCAAAAGACATAAGGTGACAAAATGAATTAAAAATCACAATCCATTTATATGCTTCCTGCAAGAAGCACAAGATACAAAATAAAGGTGAAAGGATGGAGCAAGGTAATCCACGCTAACGGAACTCGAAAACAAGCAGGAGTAGCATCTATGATATCAGACAAATTAGACTTCAAACCTAAATTTATCAGAAGAGACAAAGCAGGTCATTTCTTACTGGTAAAAAGAACAATTCAGCAAGAGGATACAACAATAGTCAATATTTATGCCCCAAACTTAGGTGCAAACACTTTAATAAAAGAAACTCTTTGTGACATTAAGTCACCCATATATTCCAATACAATAATATTGGAAGACTTCAACACCCCTCTCACACCACTAGATTGATCTTCAAGACAAAAGATCAGTAAAGTTGCCTAAGACCTAAGGAAAACAATAAACCAAATGGACCTACTAGACACATACAGAATATTCCACCCAACTACAGCTGAATTCACATTTTTTTCAATTTATCATGTAACCTTCTCTAAAATAGACCATATCCTAGGCCACAAAGTGAATACTAACAAGTTGAAAAAATGTGATATAATCCACTGCATCTTTTCAGACCATAATGGAATGAAACTAGAAATCAACTATAAGAAGACCCAGAGAAACCTCATAAACACTTGGAGACTGAATGCCACACTGCTGAATGAGGAATGGGTCACAGAAGAAATAAGGGGAGAAATTGAGAAATACCTAGAAAAAATGAAAACAGAGACACTGCATATCAAAATCTCTGGGACACTCTGAAGGCAGTATTAAGAGGAAAATTCATAACCCTGGGTGCTCACATAAGAACAGAAAATCACTAAATAAATAACCTAATGACACACCTCAAAGCCCTTGAAAAACAAGAACTGTCTACCCCAAAGCTAGTAGAAGGCATGAAACTTTAAAATCAGAGCAGAAATCAATGAAGTAGATAAAAATACAAAAAAATAACAAAAACAAAAACTGGTTCCTTGAAAAAATAAACAAAATAGATAAACCACTAGCCAACCTAACCAAAAGAAAGAGAGAATCAACCCAAATTACTAAAATAAGAGAGGAAAAAGGTGATCTTACCACTGACAACGTGGAAATCCAGAGGATTATCAGAAACCACTTTGAAAGACTATACTCCAACAAAATGGAAACCCTAGATGAAATTGACAAATTTCTAGACATGAACAACCTTCCTAAGTTGAATCAAGAAGATATAGAAAATTTAAATCAGCCAATAGCAATCAAAGAGATGAAGCAGCAATAAAGAGCTTACCATCAAAGAAAAGCCCAGGTCAAGATGTTTAGCCAGGTGAATTTTATAAAATCGTTATAGAAGAACTAATCCCAATATTCCTCAATCTATTCTGTGAAATAGAAAGAAACGGTACTCTCCCATATACATTCTATGAAACCAACATCACATTAATGCCAAAACCAAATAAAGACAGCTCAAGAAAAGAAAACTACAGACCTATATCATTGATGAACTTAGACGCAAAATGTCTAAATAAAATACTAGCAATGCACATTCAAAACCACATCAAGAAAAATCATATACCATGACCAAGTTGTGTTCATCCCAGGGATGCAAGGCTGGTTCAAAATATGAAAAACAACCCATGTAATCCACCACATAAACAGAACTAAAGACAAAAATCACATGATTATTTCAATAGATGCTGAAAAAGCATTTGACAAAATCCAACACCCATTCATCATAAAAACACTGCAGAGAATCAGAATAGAAGGAACATACCTCAACATCATAAAGGCAATATACAATAGGCCCTCAGCCAACATCAGATTGAATGGGGAAAAACTATGAGAGTTCCCTTTAAAAACAGGAACAAGACAAGGATGTCCACTGTCATCACTTCTTTTCAATATAGTACTAGAGACTCTAGCCCAGGCAATAAGGCAAGAGAAGGAAATCAAAGGAGTACAAATAGGAAAAGAAGAAATGAAACTATCTCTATTTGCAGATGATATGATATTATACTTAGAAGACCCAACACACTCAACAAAATGGTGTATAGAACTGATCAACAAATTCAGCAAGTGTCTGGATACAAAATAAATCTTAAAAAATCAGAAGCTTTTCTATATGCCAACCATAATTCCACTGAAAAAGAAATCCAGAAAACATTTCCACTCACTATATCCCCCAAAACAATAAAATACTTAGGAATAAACCTAACCAAGGATGTAAAAGACCTCTACAAGGAAAATTATAAGACATTGAAGGAAGAAATTGAAGATCTTGGAAGAAGGAAAGACCTCCCATGCTCTTGGATAGGCAGAATAAATATCATCAAAATGGCCATTCTTCCAAAAGTGATCTACAGATTCAATGCAATACCCATTCAATTACTAAGGTCATTCTTCACAGACATAGAAAAATCATTTGGAACAATGAAATTGTTTCATTTGAAAATTTCCAAATGAAAATTCCAAATTCATTTGGAACAATGAAAAACCCAGAATAGCCAAAGTAGTTCTCAGCAACAAGAACCATGAGGAGGCATCACAATACCTGACTTCAAACTATATGAAAGAGCCATAGTAATAAAAACAGCATGCATGGTATTGGCACAAAAGTAGACACATAGACCAATGGAGCAGAATATAAGACTCAGAAACAAATCTGCACACTTACAGCCAATTGATTTTTGACAAAGGAGCTAAAAACATACACTGGAAAAAAGATAGCCTCTTCTACAAATTGTGTTGGCAAAAATGGTTAACCACATGCAGAAAAATGGAAATAAACCCCACTTTCTTACCCTGCATATGAGTCAATTCAAGATGTATCAAAGACCTGGAAATTTGACCAGAGGCCTTGCAGCTACTTGAAGAGGGCATAGGTCCAACTCTTCAACACACAGGCACAGGTAAAAACTTCCTCAACAAGACCCCAAAGGCACAAGATGTTAAAAAGAGGATCAATACATGGGATTGCATTAAACTGAAGAGCTTCTGCAGCATAAAGAAAACTATCAAGAACCTCAACAGAAAGCCGACAGAATGGGAGGAGAATTTTGCCATCTACTCCTCTGATAGAGAACTAATATCTAGAACATACAGAGAACTCAAGAAACTCACCGCTAAAAACACAAACAACCCAATCAAAAAATGGGCAAGTGAACTAAATCGACACTTCCCAAAGAAGAAATACAAATGGTCAATAAATGTATAAAAAATGTTCAACATAATTAGCTATATGAGATATACAAATAAAAACTACCCTGAGATTTCACCTAATCCAATTAGAATGGAAATTATTAAAAATACAAACAATAACAAATGCTGGCAAGGATGTGGAGAAGTAGAAACTCTAATACAATGTTGGTGGGATTGCAAATTAGTGCAATCACTTTGGAAAACAGTATGGAGGATCCTCAGAAGATTTGGGATGAACCTACCATATGACCCAGCAATACCACTTCTAGGTATCTACCCCAAAAAATGGAAACCAAGCTACCAGACTAAGGCATGTGTATCTATGTTTATAGCTGCACAATTCACAATTGCCAAACTATGGAACCAGGCAAGATTTCCATCAACAGATGAATGGATTACAAAACTATGGGATATGCACATAATGGAATTTTATGCAGTCATCAAGAAGAAGAAAATTACATCATTTGCAGGAAAATGGATGGAATTAAAGAACATTACACTTAGGAGATTAGTCAGTCACAAAAAGTGAAAAGTCGATGCCTTCCTAATATGCGGAGCTAGGGAGAATAGGGAGTAGGAGGAACTCTAGACAAAGATGGAGAAAACCTCAGATGAGTAAAGAAGGCGACCTAACTGAGGGAGATGGGAGGGGGGAGGAGGGAAACACCCTAATGCACAGGATGTATATACACAAATATATCAAAGTCAACTACTATGCTGAGCAGGAGCAGCAGGGAAGGGGGAGGGAATGGAGGTGGGAATTGGGGGAGGGCTAATTGACCAACGTGTGCATGTATACTTCTACCACACTGAAACACATCAGGATGTATGATTACAACGCCCCAATAAAAATAAATAAATAAATAAATTTGTAGATTCCAAAAAAAATCACATCACTTAGAAGGAGAATGATTTGTATGTCATTTTGTGGTTGGTATATTTTAAAAGCCAACTACCTGTATTGTGGCACTAGGTGCAAAATAGGTACAGATATAGGTTAGACCCTCAACATTTGTTTATTGACAGAGCTATAGATGACATGACACAACTTTCTATGACCATGCAAGGGAAATAAAGACCTTCAAGTATACAAGATGAGTATGGAAAGCTTTCAAGAGTTTAAATTTGTTAGATATTGAAGAATATTTGCTCTTTGAAGTGATTAAGCAGATGAAAAAGAGATCACTTTTCCTGTTCATATTTTCAAAAAAAAGAGCCATTTATCTATTGGTGTTTTCTAGAAAGATCTTATTTCATAGCATAATTTGAAAATAATTATACCTCTTAAAGCAACTTTTCTCATGGCATGAAAGTTCATTCTGCAAAACAAAGATGCTCTGTTTTTCAAGAGTTCAATGAAAACAGTCAATTGAGATTTTTGTTTCCAAGAGTCTGCTTGTGTTATTAGATAAGATGTAGATTCTGTGATCTGACAGAACTAGTTCGAGTACAGGCTCTGTCATTCTTGATGTGAGACACTGAATTAGTAATGTGATCTCCATGTCCTTATCTGCAGTGTGAGATAAAATAATTATGTAAAGCTTTCAGTGCAGCACCTGGCACATGGTTAGTAATTCATAAACCTGAATCCATGCTTTTTTTTATATCAGAAGAAAACACCTGCTATCTTTTTCTATCAATGCATGGTTTAATGTTTGAACTTCTAATTATTTTGGTACTACCAATGTTTAATGCTAAAATTATAATGCAGATATATTACAAGCAGAGATCTAAGAAGAGACTACAAAATCCTTTATAAATAGCAGATTAAAGTTAGATTTGAAAGACATGTATATATTTATATAGATACATATAGAATCAGAGACAAGTCTTGAATTATAAATACTTATATGTACTTAATGATACCAAGTTTTTAGATTTCTTTCTTTAAGAAGCAGAATTTTTGTTTTGTTTTGGGGTACTGGGGATTGAACCCAGAGGCATTCTACCTCTGGGCTACACCCCCAGCCCTATGTTTTATTCTTTATTTTGAAACAGGGTTTCACTAAGTTGTGGAGGGCCTCACTAAGTAGCAGAGGCTGGCCGCAAACCCGGATCCTCTGGTCTCAGCCTCCCAAGTACTGGTATTACAAGCGTGCACCACCATGCTAGGAAGCAAAATTTTAAAATCATAGGTGTTGTTACTACGCATGTTGGTACCTTAATCTAAACAAAATGTTTTAATCATTTCATCCAGTCACAAAAAATAACAAATAAATAGAATGAAATTATTGATAGTACTTTGAAAGTCTGTTTTCTTTAAAGAAAATATTTCTATTCCTATTTTAGTGGTAACATTTAGTGGTAACAACAATTACACTTGATCTACTAAAACAAGTCAATGTCTCATTTGATAAGAGAAATACCTTTTTGAACTTTGAATGTATTTATGGACATTTTCTTGGGAACTAACTTCTTAAGGCAAGATACCATTGTCCTTATTCCTTAAATTGTGCCTGGTGCTTATTAAGGATTCAATGAATTTGTGGAAAAAGTGAAGGTACAAAGGAAATGCTACCTTTAAAATTCTATGGTGATAGATTTTTATTTCTGCAGTATTAATATTCTTAGCAACCAGTCTTACATGGTGGTCCAGTGAAGAGATAGGAGGGAAACCTCAGCCCAGAAAAGGAGATGGCCTTGGCAGCAAACTTCATGTCTCACAGACAGTTTAAATAAACCTTTCTCATTAGTGGTGAATTGTGGGAAGAAGAGCTGGCTGGGAAAAACAAAGTTATCCCACTCTCATTTGATTTGGCTCTGCACCTATCCTTCAACTCCTGAAGGTTAAAGGAAGGGAAGAGACAGATATGTAGCACAGCATCATTTGCCTGCCTACCCATTTGCTAAGATTTTCCAAAGAACATTAATAAAATTTTAGATTTTTGTTGTTTCTAAATTCAGCAGATATTACTTGGACATTTGTTAAAAAAATAAAGAACAAACATTTCTAGATTCTATTCTTAACATACCAGATAAGAAATTCTTGTCTTTAATGGATCTGTAGATTATTATAATGTACTCTATATATTTGGGAATAAATGGGCAATTAAGATAAATGATGTCCAAATGGATCACTCTCTTTGAATCTTTGGTAATCGATGTCATTTAAGTGAAATATGAACATGAATATTAGCAGCCGTCATAATTCTAAACACCATCCCATTTTTTTAAAAATAAGAGGACTTGAAAATTTAATTTTTTACCCAATAAATACGACAACTGACAAATGTACCTTTAGTACTTATCATTTTATATTATAACCTACTCTAAATGGAATATATATATCTTAATACCTTACAACTAGGTCACATAGTCTAAATATTAATCTCTAGTATAAATTGTGTCCTGGTGATTATTGACATTAAATAGATTTTTCATTAAAAATATTCTCTAGCAAAATATTTGGGAGAAATATCATAAACTAAATTCATCTTGGGGATAGTTTCATTACAAATAAACATGTTATATGCTCTATGGCTTCCTCTAGTTTTTTAAAAATTAAAACTTTGAAAATATATATGGATTTCCTTTTATCTGTGCATCAATAAAATTCTGTCCTAAATAGACTCAAATGCTTCCTATAACACTTTTTTTACAATATTAATTTTCAAACCATGTTCTGAAGAAAACTAGGGCTCTCTGAGGCATTCCTTCATTTTTCAAGAAAGAAAGCATAGTCACTATGCTCATGTTTAATTTATATCTGATCTGTCACCTCAGAATATGTCTCAATACCACCACAAAAGCTCAAGTTGTAAAGCATAAAAAATTCCTCAGCAGGGTTTCCAAATTCCAAAAGTTTATGAAGCACTGGTGCAGATGATGAAAGCGAGAAATCCGAGTTCTAATTTCAGCTCTGCCACCGACTGTGCAATCTGAAATAACTTACTTTCCTTGCTATTTTGTATATTGATAAGTCAGCTAGGCAAAGGACTCTAATTTCACCATCTTACAAATACTGCTTATTGACATTTATTTATTGAGTAAGGTATTGTGTATATTGAAGAACTGTTCACTAATAGATGATTGTAAAACACTCGGGAAATGAAAATCACTATATAAACACATAGTAAGTCATTGTAAAGAAGGAGGAAAATGAGCACAGAAGCATTTTATGACACAAAAAGGCAAGTAAAATTCTAAATTGCTCACACATTTCATACTTAAAGAAACTTAGCAACTTCATTTAATGCTAGCCTAAGTGAAACACTGAACAACCTTTTGAAGTACTTCATTTACATAACTCTTAGGTAAAAGATATTTGGCCTTCTAATGGATAATAATAATGCTCAGGCTAATCATATGCTACATTTACATAATATATTTCTTTTACTGTGCTGGAAGTATTTTCTCAACACTGATCTCATTTTTCTTTTAAGAACATTCTTGTAAGGTAAGCAGTAGATGTAACTCAGTAATAGATGTAAAATGTAGACTACGGAACAGTGAAGATGATCAAAAAAGAAGAAATATTTTATCAACACAAAAATGTGCTAATTTACAGTTATATTTCTTTATCAGTACATGCAGAAATGCATGAAAAATTACAAATTTAAGATACAAAGCATTTTTTTCATTTTCCTTGCAACTGTCTGAACTATGTGTTCTGTTGTTATTAATGCATCACTTGCCCTATATATATATTTTTCCATAAATAAATTTCCCTTGCACTTACAATTTTATAGTACATATTCATAAACAGATTGTGTACCACATTGACTGATGTTTGAACTTCTCAAATAAGTGGATCAAATTCATCAATTTCATCATGACTGGTATTCTAAGTTTATGATGCAAATATCTCTCTTGTCTATAAGGACACAACAAAAATAAAGTGATAAGATACTGATGTTCAAAAATCAGGCACAAGGTTTTATGGTCCATTGCAGAATAGAAAAATATATCAGTAGGCAGGGCTGGTGCTGTATGCTTTCTAGGATCCAGAAATGTCTGGTGTATGTTCACATATTCTTTGAGAAGCAAAGAACCTGAGCCAGACTCATTGCTTCACACTAGAAACCATATAAAAATAACGTCCCATAAAAATAATTTGATAAAAACTGGCATAACAATCTCAGGAGGTAGGTTTTACTAAAACTTCATGCTCAGAGAAGCTGGATATGTGTTTTTTTCAAACTACAAACTGCAACCATTATTGTATTTGAAATCAATCTAGAATCACATAAAAAAGTATTTTTAAAATAAATTAGAAGGTAATAAAATATTATAGTATATGTCAAGCATGTCAACCTGTGCATTTTGTTGTGAAGTTTGTTGTCCTCTATGTATATATGCATATACACAATAGTATACCAGATGAGAATGTCAATTTATTTATTATTTGTTTATTTCTGTCAAAACAGTTTGAAAGAGAGTGGACTAGAGTTAGAAGTTTGAAGCAAATCCGCCAAACATGACTTCCTTCTTCGTACAGATCTCTGTATCAACATTGTCACTGAAGGATGAGAATTCTAGTTGCCTCCATATATATGGTGCTTGACTGGAGCCAAAGAAAACTCAAGAAGGTAACATTCACCTTGAGAGTGGGATGGGGGGGGTCACAGAAAAGAGAGCAAGCAGAAACTCACAAAAATACAGACAACACAAGCTCCCATTCAAGATTAACCTGTAAGTGAAATTTCACAATGCAAGAGAAAAGCAAGAACTACAAAAGAAACTGATCCCAACCCAGACTATGAGAATGACCTTAAAATAAAGATGTGGTAGGAAAATGGTGCTCTGGGAGGTGGCAAAGCAAACATAGCTCCAGGTACTAATCCTAAAGCCAACAGATTCACAGACCAACTAGCACGTGAGACAATAGGAATGTTAAATGGAGAGAGGTGCTGACCTCTAATAGATTTCCAGCAGAGAAATCTAATGAAGATTTTCTTCCTCAGGCTTCTCCCTTCAGTCCCACCCACTGCCTCCACCTTCCCATGCCCAAAGAAGGAGCTTTCAAGCCAGCTTAGGGAAACACAGGCCTGGGAGAAGACCAGAAAGTATGATGTCCCAGATAGTCTTCTTGCTCCGAGGTGTTTGTCGCATTGGGATGATATGTGAATGAGCTTTTCATGGTTTCCTAGATTCTAAGAAAGAGCTAGAAGGACAGATTGAGTTTCCTTGCAATACAATTACATAGAGACAGAAGAATAAAAATTCAGAAAATAAAAGATTTTGAAAAAAGATCAGAAGACCTATTGTATCAACAATAGCTATTCTCAGGAAAAATGAAAAAGAATGAAAAGAAGTAATAGTTAAACAATAATAGGAAATGTTTTCCCGAGTAGAAGAAAGACACAATTTTGCAGAAGTAAAAAAATAACCAATTTATCATTTGTATGAGATAAAGCTAGTGTGCGTCTACATGTACTCACACATTGGTGAATTCTGGAACTCTTCCAACAAATAAACATTCCTTAATATTCCTAAGCAGAAAGAATAGTTATCTTTCATTTTATAATCAAATTGGTATTAGACATTTCATCTGTGCCACTGAAACGTGGACATTAGTGGAATGTCATACACAGAAAGATGAAAGAAATGAGCTGCAGCCCAAGAGCCCTGCACTCAGGAAAGAAGTCAGAAAGATATTTGGGGATAGGCAAAAATTCAGAAAAAAAAGGAAAGAAAAGAAAAGATGGTCAGTTATTTCTCACTGTTAAGGTTACTCAGATGGTTACACAAAATCATTTGACCAGGCATGGTGGAACACACCTGTAATCCCAGCTACTCAGGAGGCCGAGGCAGGAGGATTATAGTTCAAAGTCAGCTTCAGCAACCTAATGAGAATTTGTCTCAAAACCCCCCAAAATAAATAGGGTTGGGGATGTAGCTCAGTGGTAGAGCACCCCTGAATTCAGTCCCCAGTATGGCAAAAGAAAAGAAAAAAGAAAAATGTCATACAAAACTCCATTCTTGTTTTCCTACCAGAAACATGGAGGGTATAAAAAAGCTAAATTGCCCTTGACGGAAATAATGTCCATATTATGTTTCATACTTCTAATCAATGAGATTTGACAGAAATATGCTAGTGCCAACTATTTTTTTTATTCTTGTTTCAGGTTTATAATCTGAACTGAAAGCCTTGGAAATGAAGAGATTATGTTAGCACCAACCTTTAAAGATAATAGAGATAAATAATAAGATCCTCTTTTCCTTATTGTATTGTTCGATCCTGAACTCCCCACCACAAGATATTTATTGCTTGAGATAAATAAACTTACTAGCTGTTTACAAATATTTGTAGGTAAGTATATTATTAACATTTAAAATGTATGGTTTGTGGAAGTAGACTTGACTGAGTATAGAGATAGGTTATATTAGAAAATGAGAAGTTGATTACTATGGACTGGAAAGTTGACATCTCTTGTTTTGTAGTGATGGGACTTGTATTCCATTTGACACTATGAGCTTGAAGGTTTGTATTTGCTCCATCTTAATAAGGAAGAACATTTTATTTATTTATTCATTTATTTTTATAATATATAAATAAGAGAACAGAATGACAAGAGTTAATTTCTTCTTATTTTTCTGTAAATTTTGACATGTTGGAAAATCATAGTACTCTTTTGTAAAACTAAAATACTTATTTTATTTATTTGTTTATTTTTATTTTACTTTATTTTATTTATTTATTTATTGCGGTACTGGGGATTGAACCCAGGGGCATTCTACCTCTGAGCTACACCCCCAGCCCTATTTTTCATTCTCTATTTTGAAACAGGGTCTCACTAAGTTGCGGTGGGCCTCACTAAGTAGGCTGAGGCTGGTCGCAAACCTGCGATCCTCTTGTCTCAGCCTCCCAAGTACTGGGAGGCATGTGCCACCACACCCAACAAATACTTTTTTTTTTTTAGTAGGTACAATCTACCACTGTCTGCTCACCTGCATATGTAAATCTCCAATAGGCACTTTGGTGACTCCTGCCAACAGGGCAAAGGGGAGAATCCACTCAAATGGGCCATGTTTAATTTTTTTCTCATGCATTTAGTTTATTTCCTATGGTCAACAAGCACCTCCAAAACTCTACACATTTGTTTTTTTAAAATGTGTTATTCATTAAGAAGCAAATTACATCACAATATTGTGCAAATCTAATTCCAAAATCAATATTTATATTAAAAATCATTAAAAACTTTAAAGAAGACTTTGGCTTTTCACCAAGATGATATAATAGGAACCAGTTTACCATTCCATCTAAACATTTAGCTAAAAAACAAAACGTGATAGATAAAACAAGTTTCAAAGATATTCAATAGCAAATAATAATTGACATTGATCCATGAAAGATACAAAATAGAAGAGATAAGCCCTGTCATTTTCCCCACCTACCACCTGCTTAGTTTTCACAATGTGGTGCAGGTGAGAGAAATTTTGGCAGGAGCTGAGTCCAGGAAACCAAGTTGTCTTGGGTTTATAGGAAAATCTATCAGAGAAATTAGAGTTATAAAGAGAGAACAAAAGAGTGATAGAGATGAGAGAGAATGAGAAATTGGATGTGAGATGAAACCACATTTGTAGACTTGGTTACATTCTTAAAATGGTAAATATATACTATTCTGCCCCTTACAAGGAGACTGTAAGCCAATACTCATTTAAAGGGTTGATTTTTAGTCTTTAAAAGTTTATTTTTAATAGTTGAAAACTAGAAATAATCAAATATCCTTTAGAAGGTGAATAGATAAATGCATTATGATGCATACATGTATTGAAATATTGTCCACAAAAACATGAATTCATTTTTCATATGAGCAATGACAAAGATGAATCTCAAATTGTCAAGATAGACAAAAATGTGCATATTGTTTGATTGCATCCATACAAAATTCTTGAAAAATGAAAATTAATCTGTAGTGTGACAACAGAAAAAAAAATTGGTGGTTGCCCAGAGGGTGAAGAGTAGAGGGGTTTGGACAGGGATTACAAAAAGACACAAGAAAACTTCTAGGGGTGATGGATGTGATTTTAGATTTTGTCAATGCTTTCATGGATGTATACTATGTCAAAACATATCCACAGTTGGATATAGTAATCCTAGTACCTGGGAGACTGAGACAGGAGGGTCACAGGTTCAAGGCCAGCCTCAGTAATTTAGCAAGGCCTTAGCAACTTAGTGAGACCCTGTTTCAAGATAAAAAATAAAATAGGGCTGGTGATGTAGCTCAGAAGTAGAATGCCCTTGGGTTCAATCCCTAGTAACACACAAAGACACACACACACACACACAGACACACACACACACACACACACACAAACATATGCACTTTTGTATTTTAAATATAAAATCTATACAATTTATCAATTATGCCTCCACAGAGCTGTGAAAAAAGGAAACAAAACAAATAATTTTCCCTAGTTAAGAGAACCGCACATTTGTGTTTTAACACATAATTTAATATTCAGAACAAGCTTCTTGTGTCAAAGTAATTATTTAAGGTCAGTGTTTATCACCATGTTGGTTCATAGTTGTGCCTGCCAAATGTAAGGGTCAGGTAGTAAAAATGTCTAGCTAACCACTTTGTCCAAGCACACCAATGGCCAAAGGTGCTTACAGTTCAAATCTGGCTTTATTATTGGCAATGAGTATTTATTGAGAATTAACTGCTTCTATTGCAGTAAAGTCAAAATTAGAGATCATCTTGAATTACAATGATGTATTTTTTTCTTAGTAGTTTAATGCAGAAAAGATTGTAAAAACTGTCTATTAAGGTAGTGGGTAAAAGACAAAAATTAAAAAAATATGTTTAGCTAATTAGGAGTCTACTCGCAAATGAAACATCTGAATATGTGACAGATTTTCCCATTCCCCTTTGTATTCATGTCATACAGTTTCCTGATAATTCAATTCAGTTAAATTCAAGAGAGTAAATTCAGCATATTCAGGACAGTAAGGAAATCAAAATAAGTGCTTTGGATAGGCAAATAAATTGAGGAAATACTTGGATCAATAGTTTTCTCATTGATTTTAAGTGACTTTATTGTACCCTGTCAAAAGTCAATAAATTGACAACTGGTCAATATGATAAAATGAGTTTTTATTTGAATATGTGAATCATTTGATCTGCATTATTTTTTTTAATCTTAAGCAATGCTTCTTAAACTCCTATGTATGTCTGAAGTACCTAGAAATGCTGTCCAAATGCAGATTTTTATCTGGTAGGCCTAGAAGGGGGTTTGAAATTCAGCTGTTTTTTTGTTTTTTTTGCAGTACTGGGGATTGAATCCAGGGTCATTCTACTTCCAAGCTACACCCCCAGCCCTATTTTTTTATTCTTTATTTTGAAACAGGGTGTCACTAAGTTGCAGAGGGCCTCACTAAGTAGCTGAGGCTGGCTGCGAACTTGCGATCCTCTTATCTCAGCCTCCCAAGTACTGGGATTTCAAGCCTGTGCCACCATGCCCAGTTCAGCATTTTTAACTACATCCCAGATAGGCATATTGGTTTTCTATTGCTGCTGTGGCAAATTCTCAAAAGCCTTATGAATTAGAGCAATACAAACTTTTATATTATAGTTCTGGAGGTTATAAATCCAAAATCTGTCTCAGTAGGTTCAAAAGGAGATTTTGGAAGGACTATCTTTCTCCTGGAGAATTTCGTGGTGCATCCTCTCCCTTCCCCTTTCTAGCTTGAGGAGGCTGCTATATAGCATTCCTTGGCTCGGGGCCTCTAATCAATCCTCTTGACCTCCGCTCCAGTGGTAACGTCCTTTTCTTTCCACTCTGACCTTTCTGCCTCTCCTGCTTCTCTCTTTTAAGGAATCTTGTGTTTTCTTTGGGCCCATTAAGATAATCAGGATAAATTCCCTCCTCAACATTCTTAATTGGATCATTCTTGAAAGTCCCTTTGCTCTATAATGTAATTCACTCACAGATACTGGGAATGAAAGCATGAACATCTTTGGAGCATCATTATTTAGCCGATCCTGCCAGGAAATGTTAAAGCTTCTGCTGACAATATTTGTTACAGGTATCCAGAGCAGAATAGAGAAAGTAAATACTCACCCTGGTAAATCTTCTGAACAGATTATGACAACACTTTTTATTGCTGCTTCTTATCCAGATGTAGCACAGAGGTCGAACTGACACCAAGGTGCTCTATCCTGACACCAGAATTGTGAAAATGTACATGTACTTTATTTAAAATATCATGGATTTACAAAAGGTTTAATGGTATGTGCTTTCTGTCTCTGTGAACAAAATACCTGACAAGCACAACTTAGAGGAAGAAAGGTTTATTAGTCCATGGTTGTAGAGATTTCAGAGGTGTCAGTCCATGGTTCACCAGATCCAAGGCAGAAACCCCTCAGAGGCAGAGCTTTAGGGCATGGAGGAGGAGGAAAAACCACTCTTACCTCATGGCAGTGGGAAACAGAGAGAGCAAGACAGGGTGCTAGGGACAGATACAATCCACACCCCCAGTAACTCCTCCTTTACCCATGCCCCATCTCTGAGCCTTGCTGTATTGTTTAACCCATAAGCTTCTTTGGGGGACATTTTATATCCAACTACAACAGTGTGCATGTGTACTCTCTGCATATTGTATGTCCAAATTTAAGTTTTTAAAGTTTTTCCTCTCTCCCTTAATTCCCCCCTTTGTTGGTTTGTTTCTTTCTTCTTTATTCCTCCTTTCCTTCCTACCTTTCTTCCTCCTCTCTCTTCCAGTTGTGATGAAAATCATCTGGCTGTAAGTCTGTAAATTTGTCTTTGTAACTTCTATTCTATCCCACTGGTATATGAATCTATTTTTATGCTAATATCATGCTGTTTTGTTACTATAGCTCTGTTGTAAAACCTAAAATCAGGTATTGTGATGCCTCCAGCATGGATCTTCTTGCTCAAAATGCTTTGGCTATTCTGTGTCTTTTGTTTTTCAATATGAATTTTAGGAGCATTTTTTTTATAGTTCTGTGAAGAATGACATTGGTATTTTGCTAGGCATTGCATTGAATCTGTAAATTGCTTTTGGTATAATGGCCATTTTGACAGTATTTATTCTGCCTATCCAAGAACATGGGAGGTTTTCCCATCTTATGGTCTTTCAATTTCCGTCTTCAGTGCTCTATAATTTTCATTTTAGAGATCTGTTGCCTCCTTAGTTAGATTTATTCCTAAATATTTTCAAGGCTATTGTGAATGAAATTGTGTTCAAAATTTCTTTTTTAGTAGATTAATGGTTGGTGTTAGAAAAGCTATTGATTTTTGTAAGTTAATTTTATATCCAGCTACTTTGCTAAACTTATCAGTTCTAGAAGTCTTCTGGTTGAATCTTTTGTGTCTTCTAAGTATAGGATCATGTCATCAGCAAACAGAGATAATTTTACTTCTTTTTTCCCCTATTTGTATCCCTTTAATTTCCTTCTCTTACCTTATTGCTCTCAGGTTTCAAGTACTGTATTGAATAGGAATGGTGATAGTGGGCATCCTTGTCTTGTTCCTGATTTTAGAAGAAATACTTTCGTTTTTCCCCAAGCAGTATGATGATGGCTTTGGGTTTGTTATATATTGCCCTTATGATATTAAAATAAGTTCCTTCTATCCCTAATTTCTTTGGAGTTTTCAACATGAATATGTGCTGGATTTTGTCAAATGCTTTTTCTGCATCTATTGATATGATCATATGTTTTTTTGTCCTTAGTTTTATTTATGTGATAAATTACATATATTTACTTTTGTTTGTTGAACCAACCTTGCATCCTTGTAATAAAACCAATTTGGTCAAGAAGTTTTACTCCGCCATAAAGAATAACAAAATTATTTCATATGTGGGAAAATGATGGAATTACAGAATATTATTCTAACTGACATTAGTCAGTCTCAGAAAATCAAGGGTTGTATGCTCTCTCTCATGTGGGGAAGTTAGAGAGAAAACTGGAAAGAAAAGAGACTTCATGGAAATGAAGAAAAAGACCAGTCGAATATGGAAGGGGATGGGGGAGGGAAGAGAGGCAGGACCAAAGGAGGCTTAAGGAAGGCAACAGACCAAATAATTCCATGTCCATATATGCAGGTATCAATACCAATCTCACTAGCCTATATGGTGCGGGACAAGGGGAAGCAGGTTGGGTTGGGGTACAGAGGGAAATACACCCAGAGCTATTGTATATATGTGTGTGTGTGTGTGTGTGTGTGTGTGTGTGTATATATATATATATATATATATATATATACATATATCTCACTTTGAATCTCACTATGATATATAATTATATTGCACCAATAAAATTTAAGAAAAATTCTAGGGAGAGAGAATGAGGAGGAATGAAATCCAAATTGAAAATGACTAAAATTTTTATGAGTTTGTTTAAAACTATAAATCTGTAAAACCAAAGAGTTCAAGAATCTTGTGGTGTCTTCTGGATGTGGCCTGGCTTCACTGAGGTCTCTCCACTCTGGATCTGGGAAGTTGGATGACCACAGGCCCTGCTGTTTTTGCCTGACCTACTGAATATTTGTTCTGAGCCTATGAAGATTGGTATTTGGACAAAGACTTGGAGAAAAATCAAAGCAGATTTCTGGAACTCTTTTCTGATACACTGCCTTGCTATACTGTGACCTGTAAAATTTATTTGGCTCTTTCTATCCAAAACTCTGTTCTATCTATCCAAACTCTGGTCTGTCTCATCTAAAACCATCAAAATTTCTGGGTTCTGTTGGGTTCTCTTCCCTGTGCTGTAGTGTAGACATTGCCACTAGGCAGGAACTGATAGATTGTAGGGCTTTCCTCCTTAGTTTTCTTTCTTCCAACAATCACAGTCCTGTTTTGGAATGGTCTAATATTTGCAAACTCTTGTTTCATGTATCTTGTTTATTTGTTCAACTGTTTACAATGGAAAAGTAATCCTGGGCTGTCTTACTTCCTCATAGCTGGAAGAGATATTTAAAATGTAAATTAAAAAAAACTTCAAAAAAGAACTCAGCTTTATAAAAATAAAAACAAAACAAGTCTACTAGAGGAAACTTTAATTTCCAACTATTGCAGCTTTCATTGTATTTTACCACCAGTAAGTAACCAACTGGCTTTTGCTTTTCTGCTTTGAAATAACAAATTTCATCTCCGTTTATTTCAGGAAATTAAAACATTGAATGGAGGAATAGATTTTCTGTAATATAAAGCCATTAAGTGACAATTAACTTTATAAACATGTTTTTTTTTCCTGCTAACAATGAATGTATACAATCATGCAGATCCATCTAGCAATACTTTCTGAAGCCAATTTATACACATATGATCCAGATCACAAAAATGAGATGTATTGGTGATTTAGACCTTTGCTTTAATTGTAAATAATTAAAATGTCAGTTGAAATATAAGTAATTTTACATGGTGTCTGCATCACCTATTTATTATAATTAATTAAAATTTTTATTTTAGGTTATTCTGGGAAACATGCCTAATATATAAAAATCTGATATGTTTTATTCTTTAAAATATGCATGAATAATAAACATATGTAGGAATTCTGTCTTAAAATTATACAATAGCTAGGTCTTGAAAATATCTATGCACTTATGTCCTTTACTTAAAATTTTCCCAATAAGATTTCAAGAAGTCACTGTTATCACAGGGCTAGAGTTTCCATTGTTCTGTGAGAATGGTCAGTCATAGTTTTGTCCCTTCTGTTATCTTTTCAACTGGCTTCTAGGTGGCTCATTCCACTGATATTTAGCCACTTTGAGCTAGAAATGTTTATCAGACTTAAAATCTTGATGATAAATTAGATGCAGGAGTTGGAGAGGGAAGAAACATGCAGTGAGGATAAGACTTCTTACAAAAAGTCAGCCCCTGGAAATGAATGCTATTATCAATCTGCATATTTTGGGAGTGAGAAGATGAGGCTAACTCGAATTTTACCATGTCACAGGTGCCATTGTAAGTGCTGGATACAGAGAACCCCATTTATTCTTCCAACACCCCTGTTAGCAAGATGCTATTATTATATTCACTCTACACTTGAGGAAACCAAACAACTGAGATGTTAAGTAACTCAGCAGACACCTCACAGCAGGTAAGTGCCAAAGCCAGAAACCGAACCTCAGAACCTCAGAACTTAATGGCTATGCTCTACTGAAAGCATTAAGGGGGTGTTCTCAACCACTGTTACGACTCAGAGCTCTTATTCTTGTTATGCACAGTGCTCTCCAGTGATAAATGTGGGCATTAAGTACCCTCAGTTGTCTAAGATTAGTCTGTCCAGCAACAGATAGATGTGCTGTTTCTGAGCATTTAGCAGATTAGGTCCTGACTCACGGTCACACCCTGGAGACTCCCATTAATTTCCTGGGCCCCATCTTCTAAGACTCTTTTGTTTTCCCTTACATTTTTCTATCCTAGGCCTCTTCCGTGAACCCTCAGACATAGTGTCCTTATTTTTTCTCACAATAGAAATATATGCATGAAAACAGAGTCCTAAGCCTTAGAAACTGAAAAATAAGTTTCAGTTTCTAGTCTGCTGAATCTTTAAACACTTTCTAGAGGTAAGGGTAGACATATGCTATAACCCGTACTGGATTCGAAATATGTGTGAAAATGAATTTAAGTCTTCAATTATAAGATTTGTTAGGACAAGAGCACTGCCTGCTAGGTTCTCTAATATGTCTCCAGCTCCTGGAGCAGTTCCTGTCACATAGTAGTCGCTGGATAAATAGTTGTCGAATCTACGGATGAATGACTGAACAATGAAAGTAATTAAATAGATAAGGAGAACACAATTGAATTTTTATATCAAAACAACTTAAATGTTCATTCCTTGGCTATAAAATTTATAACTTATGTGTACAAGCACCTTTCTTCTTTCTTTATGAAAAAAAAAAACTTTCAAAGCCAGTTAGTTGCTTTGCCCAATTCTCAATCTATAACTTTATATAACACTCATATTCAATTGATTTGTCTTCCACAGTAGCTCCAAGGCAGTGCTTACTGAAAGTAAAGAACAAAGGTCCACAATTAGTTTCATATAAAGTTTCAGAAAAGTAAACTTGAAAAGGCCAATTACATTTCCTAGTGAGAAATGGTACCTCTGGGGTGATGTGCAACTAAGGTATTGCATCACTAAACCTGCCCTAACAATCCCCCCACCAAATCTACCTTACCAACCAGTTGCAACATCGACAAAACTCTTTAAAGCTTATCTAATATCTACATTCTAAGTTGTCTTTGTCCATATTGTGTTGTTATTACGGAATACCCGAGACTGTGTAAATTATAAACAACAGAATTTTTATTGGCTCATGACTTTAGAGGCTGAGAAGTTTAGGAGCACAGTGCTGAGGCCTGGCCAGGGCCTTCATGATGCATTACTACATGGCAGAAGGCAAAAGGGCAAGAAAGTCAACAGCAAGAAAGCAGGAGGAGCCAAACTCGCCTTTGAATCAAGCGCACTCTTGCAGTAGCTGACCCTCTTCTTCAATGTGGACATTCATCCTTTCAAGAGAGCAGAACCATCATGACCACATCACCACTTATTCAGCCTCAGATCCCAACACTGGGAATTCAGTTTCTAAAACATGAACTTCGGGGACACATTGAACCATATCACAAGCTTTCTCCTTCACATATGTATATTCAACTTAATGAAGAATAACTTAAATTCTTATGTCCAAAGGTAGATGATTCTAAATTGTTTCTCTCAGCTAATCTGTGCCCACTTTTGAACACTGAATAAGCTTATGGAAGCCCTGTTGCTGGACTTTGAAAATATGCATTCACTAAAAAAAAAATGAACATAGATTCCAGTACCCTGATAGCAATAATCCATCATATTTTACTTCAGTGACACTTTGAGACCTACAGTTTGACATTCTCTTATAGCTTTTTATTCCCAAATCTATGAAATTACTATACTTTTAGAATGCTGTCTATATTTTAAACACCGTGCATTTTGAAAAATACATGGTTAAAAAAACCCTTACTTTTTTTTGAAGGAGATTTTATTTTACACTAGAATTCATATACTAGCTCTGACAATTTGTTAAAAACCACGAGCCTGTACAATACAGAGAAACACAGAATAAAAAGGATCTAAACTTTATTTATCCTTGGCTAAACCTTGCCTTACTTTTTTCTCTTTTTTTATTTTTTAAGGATAGTTTCTCACTTGAAAACAGAATGACTAAAGCTTAAATGTAAAGGTTATATGAGAAAGGCAATTTGGCCGATGACTTGACATGTTCCTCTGCTGGCAGAAGGTGCTCTATTGGGAAGACTGCCATGTTGGCAAGATTAAAGTCTGCATATGTAGATAATGCAACAGCATCTAGTCATAGCTGACCTATTGGAGTTGAGATGATTCATTGTGATAATTTTCTATAATGAGACTATTAACTTTTAACAATTACCAAGTATTGAGGTCCTACATATAAATCGGGTGCCTGTTTCACAGGGAGGAGAGTGGGACCATTAAAAATAGGCTATGAAGAGATTACCATGCAATTAACTACATTACAGAAGGAACATAACTCCCACTTTAGTGCTTGTCTTCTTTTCCTGTCAATCCATGATGCATGTTGGTGGGAAGCAAGTCACGGGAATGATGTTAAGACACCTGGATTTGACAGTACCCCAAGCAACCATCTGATTATATTTCTTCATATAAGAAAAGTTAGGTGGGGACCACAGATTTTTTTTAACAAGTACCCAGGCATTTAACTAAATGGTAAGATCATATATTAGGGACACAAAGGTGCCGCTGAAGGTGGATATATAAGAAATTGCTCTGGCCTGTTATTCACAAGATCCAATTCATTATATCTAAGCTTTTTGTTTGAAAAATAAACATTAAAAATCTATCATCTTTCGGAAACACAAGGGTACATGAAATCTTCTTAGTTTAGTCATGCTAGCTTAAGTTTAGGTATGTTAACTAAAGTAAAAATTGCTTTGTTTTTGGTGCATATTAAACCATGAATTCTTTTAGAGTTGAAATTACAAAAGTGGCATTATAGGAGAGGTACAGGTGCCAAATAACTCTAGCATGGTCTCCATTTTTCTGCTCATTGAGAAGTTAAATATAAGAAATGCTTCATTAGTGTGGCCTTGTAGTCATTGTATTAGTTTGCAATCTTTCAATTTGCAGTTCTTTGCAGATGTATCAAGTGTAATGGGCTCTATTCAGCAAGCTATCCTCTTTATTGGTTGCTTCTCACATGGTCAAGGGCATACCAAACACATCTTGGAATGATTCCCTCTTTCAATCACGATGCCAATAATCATTTAGAATACAAGTGGATTCTTTTCATTTAGAACAACCAGGTGGCTGAAGAGAGTCAGTTAATAAGCAATCAGCAAAATCAAAAGCAATAATGAAGCCCTTCAAGGTTTTGTGCTGTAATGCCTAATACATAATCTCTATTTTGTGAGTAAATACACGGTATGCCTGACAGTTGAATGACTTTGCTGATGCCACATTCCTCTCTTTGTGAGCTTATTCAGCTTTGAAGTTATCACAGTCAGGAAAGATCTAACATCTGTTTGAAGATACTACCTTCCGCTGTAGAAGACACTGTTGCAAAGTTGGGTTTTCTACTGATACTACAGTTTTCAGTAGTGCTTGTCAATATCTTTTATATAAAGAAAGAAGTAAAAAAAAATGGTAACTACAAGAAATATATTCTATTCATCTAATTTGGCAAAAAAAAATACATTATGCAATTAGAGAAACTTTTTCTGAAAGCAACATTGGGGCTTCAGATGTGAACTTACAAGGTTTTTCCTCCTCATTGCAATCTACTTTGACTCAAAGGAAACTTTATTATATTCTATATTACTTTTACATAGATTGGAACATTACTTTTCTGATTAGATACATCCATATTTCTTTTATTTTTATTAATCTCTTTTATATGTCAGATCCAGTGTCAATCTGAATAAAATTCAAAGTTTAAATCAGAAAGAATTTTCAAAAGTCTTGAGACAATCTCCATTTCCGTATTGTAACTTAGATAAGTTTAGTTTTATTAGGTTATGATTGTATCCCAGATTAAATAAGCATTTGTATTTCATGGAGGGGATACAGTGACCTATCAGGACAAGATAACATTCTGAATAAGAAAAGTGTATTGTTGCTGCTGCTTGACCTTTTTTCCTCCCTATGTCTCTTAAAGTGACCACCACCCAACCACTCAACATAAACACAGTCTTCTCATTTTTACAGGAATTGTTGATATGTCCAATAATTTATGTCAGAGCCTCTTCTCATATGGATGCATTTGATCTTTGATTAGGTCAAAAAATCAAAATTTTAAAGCCAAGAACAGGAAGAAGGCAAGACAATATTGTGTGGACACAAAAAGATATTCCCTGTTTTTTTTTTTCCCCTGAGGATTGACCATTTTATTATTACTATTGTTATTTTTTAATTTATTTATTGGTGCATTGTAATCATACATCTTGATGAGTTTCAGGGTGGTAGAAGTATACATGCACACATTGGTCAATTAGCCCTCCCCCAATTCCCATGCCCATTCTCTCCCCCATCCCTCCTTCTTGTGTTCAGCAAGTAGTTGATAAGTTTGTGTATGTACATCCTGTGCATTATGATGCTTCCCTCTCCCCCCTCCCATCTCCCTCAGTTAGGTTGCCTTCTTTACTCATTTCAGATTTTCTCCATCTTTGTCTGGAGTCCCTCCTATGCCCCTAACTTCCGCATATTAGGGAGGGCATCCGACTTTTCACTTTTTGTGTCTGACTAATCTCATTTAGCATAATGTTCTCTAATTCCATCCATTTCCCTGAAAATGATGTAATTTTGTTCTTCTTTATGGGTGCATAAAATTCCATTGTGTACATATCCCATAGTTTTGTAATATATTCATCTGTTGATGGATATCTTAGCTGGTTCCACAGTATGACAATTGTGAATTGACAACATGTATTAAAGTAGTACTCTCAAATCTTCTCTGTATTCTCATAACTTTGGCCTTGGACAAGTTCTTGATTAGACAATTCATTTGCTAATTCTGTTTTTTTAATCACAAATGACAACCACCACATTTTGCATCACTTTTCACTGTACATCTGACTCCATTTAATCTTTGAAGATTCTTCTAATATTACAACCTCCTTAAATACAATTATCTCTATATTTCTTATTCTCTAGAAATGTATTGCAAAAACAGTCTAATTTAGACAAACCATTTTGATTCCATAGATTGTGTCTGAATTCCAGTTCCTTGTTCTACCTGCATTTTAGACTATTTAAATATAAAGATATAGTTAAGAGAAATAGAAAGTTGAAATCTCTGAAATATTTGAGTTGTAGCTCCATAATTTTTATATTATGTTATATACTATATAACATAATACATATATTATATATATTATACATTATTATATTATGTAATTCATATATATGAATTCCTTGGAACACACATAAAAATTCAATATGAATTCATATATATAGGAGTTCCTTGGAACAGAAGGAACACACACACACACACACACACACACACACACACACTTATATGTAATAAACTCCTATCCTTTGGCACATATATATGAGATATATCTGTATAATGTCATAGTTAATGTCTGAAAATTATAGTATATAAAAATTAAGTCCAATAAGTCTGTGAATAAATTAGTTAACCAAGTCAAATAGATTTCTTTGCTAATTAGCTTATCATGATCATAAATACATTTCTAATACTTGTGATTTTATAAGATAGCGGCATAACATGAAGCAAATCCCAAGCAAGCAAAAAATTTATCTTTTTTAGAAATGTCTTTTAAGTTTTGTGTCTTCCATAGAATTCATTATGATAGTGTGGTTTCTAACAAAACAAATGCAAAAAAGGAAATTCTTATGTACTAAAATTGTGGGTCAAAATTTGTAATTTTTACCCAATGATTCAAAATCTGTATTGATTAATTCATGTATTCAACAAATTTAAATAACAACAATATTCCAAACAGTTATGAAATAATTTTCATGGCAAATACCTCAAATTATTTAGTACTTTTATCTTGTTCTCCCAGTCACACTTTTTTTCATAAATTGTTATAATTTTTTAAACTTGGTTTTATCCAGGCAAATAGAAGTACTTCTCTATTAGCCACTACTGTTCCAAGAAAACTTAAGGGATGTGGTCCAGGGAATAGATAAAAAGTTACTCTAATCTGGTACCTCCAGAAGTGTTTTACATATATCCTAGTGGCCGTGATTTATTTCTGTACTCTGCAATGTCAGAACAATGCTGAAACTAGTTGAGAATGATGGTACTGAAGATTGGCACTACTATTTTCTATGACTTAGGACTCATGAAAACTGGCAATTTTATTGTCAGAACTGGAAAAGTGATATTACTAGGGAGGGAAAATCGATGAGCTCCATGTGACAAAGTTTGTAGAGGGGAGGGAGGGGCACTGGACAAATGGAGTCGTTTTACTTTTAAATAAGCACATTTAGGACCAGGGTAACCCCTGAGCTAGCCATGCATAGGGATGACAGGTACTTTTCTTAACTTCAGAATATTTGAAAACAAAGCACTCTACTTTTGAATGATTTCAAGGATGAGTATGGGAAAAGGAGAGGACTTGAGCTAGGCATGGTGGTGTATGCCTGTAATCCCAGTAATTGGGAAGCCGAGACAGAAGGATTGCTGGTTCGAGGCCAGCCTTAGCAATTTAGTGAGAAACCTGTATAAAAATAATAAATAAAATAGGACTGGGGGTATAACTTGGAGGTAGAATACCCCTGGTCTCAATCCCCAGTACCAAAAATTAAATAAATAAATGTCATTTATTTGAATATTTTGCCTCTTATTTTACTGAATAAAAAATAAACCAGATATATCTGAACATGTCCACATGCTTCTACCAACAAATTCATGGATCTATTAGCAGCTCCATGCCTACGTTCTCTGCTTTCCCTCATATGAGTGAACTGTTTCCCTCAGTTCTAAGGTCAAATTCTGTGTATAGATCTTGTTCCCTGTTACCTTCTCACAGAAACTTCTCAGTTATCTCTTCTTTTTTCTACATCATGAGCTCTCTTTCTACTGCATTGTTTATATCAGCATGTGAGCCTATAATATCTTCAATCTCCAACTTGGGGGAAAAAAACAACTTTGCTTAATCTCACTCAACCTATAACCTCTGCCTTAAGTACTTTGTTCAGTTTTACAGGAGAAAAAAATTCTTCAAAAGTGCTGGCTATACTTATCTCCTCTTGTCTTTTTTCCTGAATTAACCTCTAATGAGGATTCTCTTCCCCACTATCCCACGAATCTACTTTTGTCAAAAGCCACCATCGGTCACCTCATTGCTATTCTAACGTCAGATCTCAGGCTTCAGCTCACTTGACTTTGTGAGATCTGACACAATTGATCATACCACCTTCTGAAACAATAGCACCAGCTGCCTTTCATTACATTCTCCTAGTTATATTCCGTTCTCACAGGCTGCTCCATGCTCACTTCTTTGCTCTTCTTTGCTGGATATCTCTCATCTTTCTTCCCTATAAAATTTAGAGTATTCTAGAAAACAGGTCTCAGAAGATTTTATATATATATATATATATATATATATATATATATATATATTCTGCTTTATTCTTATTCATTTCCCAAGTAATTTAATTCAATATTATAGTTTTACATCATTCTTCATACTATTCCCAAATAATATCTTTAGTTCTAACCTTTGATCTGACACCAAAATACCATCCATAAATGCAAACAGATAAACTTGATTTTTTTAATTTAAAGCTTTTGCTCTTTAATAGGTACCTTTAAAATAATGGCAACATAAACCACAAATTAGGAGATATTTCAAAATTCTGTATCTCACAGTGAATTTATATTCTAAATATATAAAGGACTCAGACAAAACTCAATATCTGGGACAAAGAAGCAATACAGGGTAGGCAAAATATTTAAACAGACATTTCAACAAATAAGCTGTATGCATGGATGATAAGCACATACAAATATGATCAAATGCATTAATACAGAAAAGTACACTAAAATCATTTTGACTTATCCCTACATACCTATTATAAAGGAAATAAATATAAAAGTGACAGTATCAATTTTCTCAAATAATATTAAGCAAGTAGAGCCCTTATACCTTGCAGGTGGGACTGTAAAATGGTGTAGCTCTTTTGAAAATTTGGCAATTGCTTATAAAGTTCAAAGTATACTTAAACATAATCTAACAATTACACTCTTTCCTATTTGACCATGAGGAATACTTTTGTTCACAAAAATTCCCATAAATGGATATTTTTAACAACTTTTTTCATAATCACAAAAAACTGGAAACAGCCCAAGTATGCATAAGAAAACTGGAATATCCACATGACTCTAAGCTTCCATGTCTCCGGCTGAACTCCTTGAAGTCTTTATTGACACCTACTTTTCTTGGTTACTGCTAAATCAACTCCTATAACAAACACTGTTGTTTTGCTTTCAAAAAGCACCCAGGTTCTTCTCCCCATTTTTAGTTTATGCCACTTTCATTTCTCATCTGGACCATGGCATTTGATCTCATCCTGAATGTTTGTGGGCTAAGGATACAAGTACAAATACAAGGCCACCTATCATGTATCGAAACATTTAACCATTTAAAATATTATAAATATAGTTAAATACAATATAGCAGCAAAGGAAGAGGTAGGTTGTTGTCCTAGACCCTCAGTTGCCAATTTGTAACCTGTATCTCCCTCTCCTACACCCTCCATCCAGCTAAATCCCATACACAAGGGCTACCATACAAATACACACAACCAGGCTTGCATATCCAAGTTCAGTTCACAACCTCTGAAAACAATTATTTCTTCACTACCTCCAAGACTTGAGTGTATATAATTAGTGGCGGTTAAATAATCTGTGGGACTGAATGCAACACACAGGGACCCTTATTCAAACAGCAGGGAAAAAGAAAAAATTCCTTTAAAGTTATTAAATATAAAGCTTTTCCTTTCTTCTCTGCTCTCTTTTCGTATCATGATGTTATTTTCTATTACTGTCGTCCTGTCAGATTGACAAAAAATGAATAAAATACAAAACCTAAAAGCCTGTGTTCACGAGGGAGCATGAATTCTACAAATGAAGAGGAGGCAAGGAATTCTTTCTCACACATTTCACTGTATCTCCTCTGCTATGCATATGGTTGCTTGGGCATCACTAGACTTAATTCACACAGCACAGATTCAAAACTAAATGTATTAAGGATTGTAAAATAATAATAGCAATACAGTAAGCTGAGTGGGGGCCCCTCTGAGTGTAGAACCCATGAGACTGCACAGGATGCGTCAAAGAGTCATGAAGGATCCAGATTTCCAGGGTTCCTGATATCTAGAGAAAGAAAAGAGAGATGAGGGCTCTGAGTTGAAGGGGTTAGGGGCATGGCCAGGAGGCACCCTTTTACTCCAGGATACCTCACTGAGAAAGGGGCAAGTGTAGGCAGGAGTTCCTCTTCCCAGTTTGAACAATTGCCTCATAACTGGCTTTTCTCTTTTCCTTTCTTTAACTCTACTATCTTTTATCCACATATAACGAAGAGTATTCATCTATAAATGTATGTTACATTATGACACTCCTCTGCATAAAACCATCAATCACATTCCATCTCAGAATCAAGGCCAAAGTCCTTATAATGGTCCACATGACTCTGGATGACCTTGCTCCTGCCTGATTACTTTTCTGATCTTATGTCTATTATCTCATCTCTATCTCCATTGCAGTTTTATTTGCCTTTTTCCCCCTCCTGTTCTTTTAATACGTAACTCAGCTCCTGTTAACTCTCTTTTTTGTTACTGGCTGTCGTCTTGCTGGTCTCTTCGGCTCACCTTTGTTCCCCAATCATCCAGTGTCCAAAGTCATCCTCTTCTTCTGTTTTGGGGAGGGACTGAACCCAGAGGTAGTCTACCTCTGAGCTACACAACCAGCCCTATTTTTTTTTGGGGGGGGGTACCGGGGATTGAACGCAGGGGTGTTCTACCTCTGCACTACGCCCCCGGCCCTATTTTTTATACTTTATTTTGAAACCGGGTCTCACGAAGTTGCGGAGGGCCTCACTAGGTAGAGAGAGAGAGAGAGAGACAGAGAGAGAGCGAGATAGCTGAGGCTGGCCGCGAACCCGGATCCTCCAGTCTCTGCCTCCCAAAGTACTGGGATTACAAGCGTGCACCACCACGCCAGGCCTACCAGCCCTATTTTTATTTGTTGAAATAGTTTTGCTAAGTTACTTGACGCTGCTGGCCTCAAACCTGCAATCCTCCTGTTTCAGCAGGCACAGTCATCTTAAAGTAGCAAATTTGAGCTGATTATCTGCCGCAGTCCAAATTCCCCGTTCGGGCCACCACTTGTCGCAGTCCTGGAGTTCTGACCAGCAGAGTCCAGGAAAGACGACACACACACTTCAGTACAGATGGTGCAGCTTCCTCTTTATCATCCTCTCTCTCAGCTTCCTCCTCCGCTTCCCATCCACCATCCCGCTTCCTCTTTATTGACCTCTGCATCCCGCTTATATTATGTACGAGCAACCCCTCCCCAATCACACCAGAAGCAATCCTCCAATCACACCTCTCTCACGCCGCATACACGCAGGCCAGGCCTCCTCTCATAGGCTCTCCAGCATCAAGCACGCAATGAGCATGCACCAAACGCGTGCGCTTCTCAACTGCGCATGTGCTAGGTCTGGTAAACAAGCGCGGGTCACGAGACTTGGCAGCCCGCCACGGCGCCATCTTGGCTGGCTCGACCGAGCCCAGCTTCCCACAATTATCTGGCTGGTTTAATGTTTCAATGGCTTTCTTTGAATGAAGGGAAAGTCCAAGTCTCTTAATATGAGGAATAAATAATAATTTCATAATGGTTGAATATCTGGCATATACTAAGTGTTAAATTAGTAACTATTATTGTGATTGAGGAAACGTCTACGATGAGCCCAAACACTTTCTTTTTACGTGGTAGTACATTCTATCTATTATAATAAATTAATAGAGCCAGACATGATGGTGCACACCTGTAATCCCAGTACTTGGGAGGCTGAGACAGGAGGATCGCAGTTTTGTGGCCAACTTCAGCACTTTAGCCAGGCCCTCCGCAACTTAATGAAACCCTGTTTCAAAATAAAAAATAAACTAGGGCTAGGAGTATAGTTTGGAGGTAGAATCCCCTGGGTTCAATCCCCATTACCACAAAATAAACAAATTAATTAATTAATAGATTGTCCATTGCCCAGCAACACTACATCTTCTGTATCCTTTCCTTTCTTTTTTTTTATTTATATCCATTTACTGGTGCATTGTAATTATACATTTGATAGGTGTCAGGTTAGAAGAATCATACATGCACACATTGCCCACTTAGCCCTCCCTCAAATCCCATCCCATTCCCTCCCCATTCCCTCCCTTTAGTGCTTTGCACAGTGATTTGAGTTTTATAAGTTTGGATATATACCTCATGCGCTTTAGTGTGTTTCCCTCCACCCCCCTCCCAACTCCCTCAGTTAGGTCATCTTCTTTGTTCATCTAAAGTTTTCATCTTCTTTGTCTGGAGTCCCTTCTAAATCTCCTCTCTAGTGTCCACATATTAAAATCCTTTCCTTTCTGTCTGTCTTTTCCTCCTTCTTCCTCCTCTCTGATTCCCTTCCATTTACCACCTTCTCATTTTCTCTCACCTCATTTCTACCTTCTTAGTGTCATTCACACTAAATAATAGTTTAATAAAAAGGTTTCACAACTTTGGAACAGATCAATTTTAATGAGTAAAAAATGTTAAGCAGTAATATGCTCTATTAAAATTGAAGGAACTTGTAATCAGCAATGCAGATTAATAGAGACCTGAATTCTCTGGGCATGAAAGATATCGAGTACACCTTTAAAAACAATCAGAGAGTAAGTCAGCTATCAATAATAGTGACAGAAATACTAACTAACCTGTATGATTAAAACCATACCTTTTAGACTGCCGTTACTTTTTTTTTGTGGTACTGGGGATTGAACCCAGGGGCATTTTACCTCTGAGCTACACCCCCAGCCCTATTTTTTAATTCTTTATTTTGAAACAGGGTCTCACTAAGTTGCGGAGGGCCTCACCAAGTAGCTGAGTCTGGCCGCAAACCCGGATCCTCCTATCTCAGCCTCCCAAGTACTGGGATTACAAGCGTGCGCTACCAAGCCTGGCTCAGACTGCTGTTATTTTCTGCTACCAAATTATTTGCTTTATGCTAGGGTATATGGGCATTAATAGTTAATCAATTGGAGTAACTAAAATTATGCCCCTTTCTCATGTTTTTTTATCATATTCCACAAATTTCAAAGTTTATCTAAGTTGCATGGTAACTGAAATACATTTTGATAATATCTTACCATTGTTCTTGGGCAGAAAAGCTAAAAATATCCCTTGCATTTTGAGCTCTTGCTAAACAGATTTTCTAAATCACTTAACTTCTTAAAAATAATATCAAAAAGTGATTATTTGAATTTCAAGCTTTTAAAAAAATTTTAAGCTGTCAAAAATTTTTTAAGCTGAGGTTTATTTTGATAAATATCCATCGATAATAAATAACTTGCCCAGTACTATGCTATGTATGAAAAAAACAGCTTGTTTCCTTTGGATTAAATTTTTATTGTAAAATGCAAATAATTTTCCATTTCTTAAAATTTATGATATTATTATCATATCCTGTTACATAAAATGACAATGAGCAAAAGCACTCCTGCTGTTACAATCTGTGCTGAAAAGCTTCCTTGAAATATATGGTCTCCATCCCTAACCATAGCCGTAGCTATAGGAAGTAGAAATTTTCTCACAGTACTTGCTGGATAATGCTAATACTTGGTTATAATAGGCACTAAAAATATAATGTGTGTTTTCTATGCTGAAATTATAAATAGGCAGAGCTTTCTGAGTAAAAATCATATGCTTTTAAGATTCATTTCTTCCTGTCAGCTTTCTTTGTTTATTATTATTGGCATTTACTTCCTACTTATACATAAATAAATTCAATAGGAATGGCTGTACTCTACAATCAATATGATACACAACCCAAGTCCAATTATAAATGTGCGCAGCCTGCTAACAATCATGTTCTGATTTTGAGAACTGTATCTAATTGAAAGAATGGGAAGTTTGAAGGCGTGCAAATAACCCACAAGCTCAGTATTTCTTTAGGCATTAGAAGGCTATGACCTATTGAATAATTTACATTGTCAAAAAACAAAATTACAACACATTTAGCTTAAAGATATAATTGGCCTTTATTAGCAATTCTAGAGTTAGGCAACATCCCATTCTACAAAACAGAATTGATGTTGCAAAGAGCTGAGGAGAGGAGGTTGGCTTTATAAACAAAAAAGGCTGAAGATTGCAGAAACAGAGAAAGAAAAGCCAACTTCTCATTTCAAGGTTACTTTCATTATAGGGCTCAAACATAGGGCCCTCTTCATCATGCCAACTAAGGTCAAACTAAGCTGGGTCTAATTTTCACTGCTTACTATGAATCTCCTGTTTTGAGGGAACGGGTCCATCACAGTTTAGTTTGATCTTGTGTTACCCAGCACAAGTGACTCCTGGTTCAGTCTAGTCTTGGGGTGTACTGCAGGAGTGTAAGTGAGAAGAATGGTCTTCCACAATTCTCTTTTTTTTTTTTTTTTTTTTTTTTTT
>PVJS01003114.1:0-32500 GCA_004027185.1 Glis glis
GAATTAGTGGTTGCTCCGATCCTAAGACTCCAGCTCTTAGACCGTTCGACCAGCTACTGGTTCCTCTGACTCTCCACGTGCAGTCAGAACCTGGGACTACATTGCTTCAAACTGTAAGCCCATCTGATAAATCCCTTTTTTCAAATATACTCATTCTGTGTATTCTGTTAATCTAGAGAACCCTGTCCAATACACTGGGACTGCATAATTTATGAAAAAGAGCTTTATTTTGGCTCACAGGTGCAAGGTTGGGTAACTGCATCTAGCGAGGGCTCCATACTGCTTCAAGTCTTGGCAGAAAACAAGGACAAATAGGCATACATAAAGGAGACAAAAACACAAGGGATTACCTTGCTTTATAACAACTAGCCCTCACCATAACTAATCCCATCCCACACAGCAAAAACTCACTCACATGAGAAAGACATTAATCTATCACAAGGGCTCCGTCCCCACAACTTAAACACCACCCTCTGGGCTCCGCCTTCCAATACTGTCACAGTGAGGAATTACGGTCCCAATACAAGAACGTCATGGCAGGAAGAGACATTCAATCTATAGCAGCACCTACCCTATCTGGCATGTCCTAGACATCAGACTCATCAGAGAACAAAACCATCAGACATCCCTAGCAGAGGAGACAGGTAGTAATTTAATATACACGACTTATACGTTAACCATATGGTATGTTAGAAGGTAACAATGTCATGGAAAATAGAGAGGAGGTTTAAGGGGCCATAGGGTGGGAGGGGATCAGAGAAAACCTCATTAAGTAGATAATAAGTGAGCACTGCTGAGGGGAGATAACTAAAGCTGGAGGAAGAGCCTGTGCAGAAGCCCCAGGCCAGCCTGAGGGGGCGTTCAAAGCACAGGGGGGCTCGGGGCAGCTGGCACAGAGGGACAAAGCGCCAAAGGAAGACAGGTCTGAGAGTAACCAGGCCCTCTGTCCTTACTTAAAGAGAAATGGGGAGCCCTGGGGATGTGTAGGAGAGAGGAAATCCATGACCTAATTCCTGCTTCAGGCATGGGACACAGGAGTCCTGGGATGCGATTAGAATTCCTGAGACCCAGTCACTGGCCCTAAGATCATTGACTTGACTTAAAACAGTGGTTCTCCGCGGGGCGCAATGGCTCGCACCTATGATCCCGGTACTTGGGAGATTGAGACATAAGAATCACAAGTTTGATACCAGCCAGGGCAACTTAGAGACCCTACTTCAAAAATAAAAAGTCAACCAGGTGTGGTGAAGCGTGCCTGTAATCTCAGTACTTAAAAGACGGAAAGCAGAGAATCTCAGGTTCGAAGCCAGCCTCAGCAACTTAGTGAGGCCTTATTTAAAAAGAAAATAGGGCTGTGGGTCTAGCTCAGTGGTAAAGTATGCCTGTGTTCAATCCCCAGCACCCCAAACAAACAAACAAACAAAAAGTGCTTCTCCCCCAGGCTGCCCGTGAGAAGCACCCAGTGTGAGGGACATTTTTTTTTTTTGCGGTACCTGGGATTGAACCCAGGGGCGTTCTACCTCCGAGCTACACCCCCGGCCCTATTTTTTATACTTTATTTTGAAACCGGGTCTCGCGAAGTTGCGGAGGGCCTCACTAAGTAGAGAGAGAGAGACAGAGAGAGAGAGAGAGAGAGAGAGAGCTGAGGCTGGCCGCGAACCCGGATCCTCCGGTCTCCGCCTCACAAAGTACTGGGATTACAAGCGTGCGCCACCACGCAGGGTCATATTTTTTAAAACCCCAATGCCAAGGCCACACCCTTAACAAACCAGAACCTCTGGACAGAGTGCCAGCATCAGTGCTTTCTAATGTCCTCAGGGCACTCCACTGTGCAGCCAGGATCCTGAGCCACTGTTTTAGTAAACTAAGGGTGCGGTGCGCAGGCCTCCCCTGTGCAGCTGCGGGGTCCTGGAGGGAGGGAGCATGCCTTCCATTCGGTGGCACCCATGGCACATGTTTGGCAGAAACCAATGATGTGTGGGTCCATGAAATTTCAATTTTACCAAGATGGGAGCTCAGAATATTGACAGAGGCATGTGGTCTTCCCAGCCCTGATCAGAGAGAGAGAGCGAGGCTTCTGCCAGGTTCTTGGAACAGAAGCTTCCGTGCAGACTTAAAGAAGGAACAATGAGCAGTTTCGCAAAAATCCACGCAGCAGCCCCCCACTTTTAGAGGCAGGACCTTTCACGCCGATACCAATGCGAGGCCCAGCACCTGTCTTGACTGAGGGCTCATGGTCTCCCCTACAACAGCCTCCCAATCCTCAGCAGGGCTGAGGTCACCCCAGTCCACTGAGAGCTCCCAGCTGCTGCGGCCACCTGCGCCCCACAGCCCCCACATTGTGAAATCTCAGCTTAGCTCATCCTGCTGGGTTTATCCCAAGGTCAGGCTCATGGCCCAGGAATGCAGCCCCTCTGAGGAGGCCCTGTATGTCCCGCAGGGCCCTCCTTCATCCTCGCCTGCCCTACACAGGGGCACCACCGAGGCTGCCGGGTAAATGTCACGCAGACAGGTGTCTGAGGCAGGTGAAACCGGCTGCCGTCCTGAAGCTGGCTGAGTTCCAGCCCTCACCTGGCCGTCCCAGCGCCTGGAGCTCACACATGTTTACAGAGCAGAGAAGAGCTGCGGTCCCACTACAGGCAGGAGAGCCCAGCGGGCTCACACAGAGCTGAGATCCCCCCAAAGGCCCAGACCCGCCTCCCAAACCCCAGAAGCAGGCTGGCTTCCACCCGCCTCCTCTCATCCCAACACACCAGCCATGCAGGGCTGCAGAGCACGTGAAATACAGCCGGCGTGGCCCAGAAAATGGATTTTTAACTTTGCTTCATTTTATTGGAAATTCAATTCAATTCAAATTCAAAGCATTCATGTCACTCACTTTTTTTTTTTTTTTGCGGTACCGGGGATTGAACCCAGGGGCGTTCTACCTCCGAGCTACACCCCCGGCCCTATTTTTTATACTTTATTTTGAAACCGGGTCTCACGAAGCTGTGGAGGGCCTCACTAAGTAGAGAGAGAGAGAGAGAGAGAGAGAGAGACAGAGAGAGAGCTGAGGCTGGCCGTGAACCCCGATCCTCCGGTCTCCACCTCCCAAAGTACTGGGATTACAAGTGTGCGCCACCACGCCCGGCTCACTCACTTCTTGAAAAACACGTATGTATGCTCAGATGCGTCTGCAGCAATTTAGGTGCTTGAATCTACTTTTTCAACTGGGAATTCTGTGAAATCCAAAAATACAGATCGAGTCAACAAAAAGGTATCATTGGAATGAAGAGAGGCCGTGCGTGTAAAGTGCACACCAGGTTTTCAAGAGTTTATCCCCCTCAAAACAAAACAGAATATAACTGTCTTAATCTGTCGCATGCAGCTGAAACAAATTATCGGTGGCTGGGTAACTTATATAGAAAAGAGGTTTATTTAGTTTCTTGTGAAGGAAGCATGCCCTAGATCAGGCAGCTGCATCTGGTGGCCTCTGGTGAGGGTAATGGCTGTGTCACAGCACGGCAAGTAGCATCATGCCAGAAGCTCATGCAAGAGGCAGGTGACACACTTGGAAAACAGAGATCACATGGCAAGGGACGAAGCAAGAGCAGGAGCCAAGATGGTTGTTTGGTTTTGTGTGGGATTTGTTTGTTTTGTGCCGGGAATTGAACCCAGGGGCATTCGACCTCCAAGCTCTCCCTACCCCAGCCCTTTTATTATTTTGAAACAGGGTCTCACTCAATTGTTGAGGGTAGCTTTGAACCTGTGATACTCCTGTGTAGCCTCCTAAGTACTGGGATTAGAGACATGCTCAGAACTCACATTTAAGAATCCACTCTCCAAGAAACTAATCTAATCCCACAAAACATGACTCACTCCTCTGTTTTTGTTTATTGTTTTTGTTCGTTTTGCGTGATGCTATGGTACTGAACCCAGGGTCTCACAAGTGCTAGGCAAGGATTCTATCACCAAGCTACCTCCACAAGACCTGACCTACTCCTGCAAGAGGCCATTAATTTTTTCCAAGGGTGTTGCCCCCAAGAATCTCCACGGGACCCCACCTCTTTAACATCTATCACCTCTCAGTATCACCTTACAGTGAACAAGCTTCTAGCACAGGAGCCTTTGGGGGACAGACAACATCCAAACCATAGCATTAACTATCTCATTAATATTTTTATGTTAATTATATATTGGGATAAAAGTAGTTTTCATATATTAAATTAAATCATATATATTATTGAAATTAATTTCACGGCTTCTTTTTTTATTTCTTCCTACTGTGGCTACTGGAATGTTTGAAATCATACAAAAGCTCATATTTTGTTTAAAGTGGTCAGTGTCAGCCTTTGTCCCAGGTGAAGAACATCCACCGTCCCTTGGCAGTTGGAGGTAAATCAGGCCATGGAGTAGGGCAAGAAACAAGCTCAAAGATATTTTAAGGAATTTCTCACCTGGGCTGGAATTCCTGCTTCCTCCTCACTCTCCTCCCTAAATAAATCCTGTAGGTTTCAAATGTTTGTACAGTGAGGGCTGATCACATCCAGTAAAGAGGGTCAGCCGTCCAGGTACCAAGAAATAACAACTGATATCTAAGGTTTCCTGTTTCCTGTCAGGCCTCATGGGGGTGTTTTAAATATATATTTTTGCTTGCTAATATTTTACTAATGTCATATAAAATTCTCATAAGATATTTAAGTAGTATGTAAGCCCATAGAACAAAATTTGAAAGATATCCTTACAAAGACACCTCATATCTTTAATTCCTTTATATTGATACTATAATTTTAATGCACTGATGTTAGGATTGCTTTCTAAAGTTAGTATTTAAGTCGATTTTTGTCATATCAAGTCACGGTGAGCTATCTTAATCTTTTTATGAGCCATATAGTATTCCATTTTGAAGATGTACTTGGTTTTCTTCTGATTCACATATATTCGATTTTGCATTTCTTTTTCGTATTACAAACAATGCCTTTCAAAATGTGTGAATTTCTTCTGATTCACATGTATTTAATTTTCCTTTTTTGTGTGTGTCTGGTACTGGGGATGGAACCTAGGGGCATTCTACCTCTGAACTACACCCCCCATCCTGACTTTTTTTTTTAATCAAGTGCACTGTAATTTTACATCATATTGGGTATTAGAGTGGTACATCATAGAGTGTTAGAAAAATACATGTATACACTCTTGTTGCCCTCCCCACCGGTTCCCCCCACACTCACCCTCACCCCGCAAGTCTTTGGGATTGGAATTGGCAATTTTGTATATGTTCATAGCATTATTTCTATTATTGCATTCTTTACGACTTCTCCCCCCCTCCACCTTCCCTAATCACCTTCGGTTACTCCCCAGGAGTCTCTGCTTATATATCTGATGTTACCCTTATTGCCAAATATCTCTCCAGCTTCCACATATAAGAGAGGACATACATCTACTTATTCTTTGGGACTGGATGAACTCACTTAGCATAGCATTCTCGAGTTCCATCCATTTTCCTGTAAATAGTGTAATGTTGTTCTTCTTTATGACTGAGTAAAATTCCATTGTGTGTACATACCAAAGTTTTGTGATCCATTCATCTGCTGATGGACATCTAGGCTGGTTCCATAATTTGGCCATTGTAAATTGTGCTGCTATGAACATGGATATGCAGGTGTAATTATAATATTCTGATCTCATTTCCTTTGGGAAGATGCCCAAGAATGCTATTTCTGGGTCATATGGTAGTTCCATTCCCAATCTTCTGAGAAATCTCCACACTGATCTCCATAGCTATTGTACTAGTTTGCAGTTCCACCAATAGTGTAATAGGGTTCCAGTTTCCCCACATCCTCACCAACATTTATTATTATTTGTATTCTTGATGATTGCCATCCTAACTGAAGTAAGGTTGAACATTTTTTCATATATTTGTTGACCATTTGCATTTCATTTGAAAAGCATCTATTCAGTTTGGTTGTCCATTTTTAATTGAGTTATTTGTTTTTTTAGTGTTAAGTTTTTTAAGCTCCAAAGTGCCCCATATATTTTGGAACATCGTGTCTCTATTTTTGTTTAATTCCAGGAATTTTTTAATTTCTCCCCTTATTTCTTCTCTGATCCAGTCCTCATTTAAGAATGTATCATTCAGTCTCCATGTATTTATGTACTTTCTTTTGGTCTTCCTGTTGTTGATTTCTACTTTCATTCCACTGTGATCTGAGAAGATGCAGGGAATTATATTTCATTCTTTTAATTAACTGGTGCTTGCTTTGTGGCCCAGGATGTGGTCTATTTTGGAGAAGGTTCCATAAGCAGCTGAGAAGAATACATATTCAGCTGTTACTGGTTGAAATATTCTGTTTGTGTCTATTAGGTCCATTTGATTTATAGTGTTCTTTAGATCTGAAGAGTCTTTACTCATCTTTTGTCTGGAATACCAATCTAGTGGTGTGAGTGGTGTGTTGAAGTCTCCCAATATTATTGTATTTGGGTTTATTTGAGACCCGATGTCCCAAAAAGTTTGTTTTACAAAAGTGGGTACACCCACTTTGGGGGAATAAATGTTTACTATTATTACATCTTCTTGTTGGATTGTTCATTTTATTAATAAGAAGTGACCTGCTTTGTCTCTGCTGATGTGTTTTAATTTAAAGTCTGTTTTGTCAGATATGAGTGTTGCTACCCATGCTTGTTTTTGGTCTACACTTGCATGGTATATTTTTTTCATCCTTTCACCTTTAGCATATGGATATCTTTGGATGTAAGGTAAGTTTCTTGCAAGGAGCATATAGTTGGATTATATTTTTTAATCTACATTGCCAGTCTATGTCTTTTAATTGGGCAGTTAATACCTTTGACATTTAGTGTTATTATTGAGATATGATTTTTGTTTCCTGTCATTTTGAGTTCTTTTTTCTGTTTGATATAGTGTTATTTCTTCTTTGCTTAGTTGCCCATCTGGTGGAGTTTGCCTTTGCTTCTTTTTTTCTTCTTTGTGTTTTATTTCTTTAAGTATTTTCTCTAGTGCTGGCTTGGTAGTCATAAATTCTTTTAGTTTCTGCTTGTCTTGAAATGTTTTTATTTCTCCATCAATTTTGAATTATATCATTGCTGGATATAGCAGTCTTGGTTGGAAGTTGTTTTCTTCCAGGGTCTGGAGTACATCATACCAGGCCCTCCTGGCTTTCATGACTTGGGTTGAGAAGTCTGGAGTGATTTTTGTGTTGACCCTGAATATCACCCATTCTTTTGTTCTCACTGCTTTTAAGATTCTTTCCTTGTCCTCTGTGTTAGTCATTTTGATTATTACATGGTGTGGGGAAGTCCTTCTTTGATCTTGTCATTTTGGTGTTCTGAATGTCTCCTGTATGTGGATGTCCAAGTCTTTTTCTATGTTTGGGAAATTCTCTGACATTATTTCTCTGAAGAGGTTTCTGATACACTTGGTTTGTGCTTCTAGACCTTCTTCAATGACTTTTATCCGTGAGGTAGGATGTTTCATATTGTTCTATGTTTCTTGGATATTCAGGTTGTGTTGTTGTATTGTCTTCTCTATAGTATTGACTGTGTTTTCAGTTTTGAATGAATTGTCTTCCAGGAGTGATGCTCTGTTTTCCATGGGGTCTAGCCTGCCAGAGGTAGTTTCTATTGCAGTCTTTAATTCATTTATTGACTCCTTCAACTTGCTTAAAGCCTCATTTTGGTTCTTTCTTAGGGCCTTAACTTCCTCCTTCATTTCCTGTACACTTTCTTTGAGGCCTGTCATCATATTGAAGATTAAAATTTGGAATTCTCTTTCTTGCATTTCCTGCAGATCAGTATTGGTGATCTCCCTTGTTGTTGAGTTGTGGGAGTTTAATGTTTCCTCACTGTTCTTCATTCTTATATTTTCAGAGTTCTCAGGTTTGCATTTCTGTTGTCTTGGCATTTTCTTCCTCTTTGTGTGTGGGTCCTGTGTCTATTTGTTATCCCTTTATAATAAGGTCTATGCTGGGGGCATATATTTGCCTCTTCAAATCTGTCTCATATAATGAAACTTTTGGGTTTGTCTCTCAGAGTTCCTTTTACTAGACATAATTCTTAGTGCACACAAACAGGAGTCTCTGATTGGCTTCAGGCCATCGCAATCTCCAGGCCCAATCTCTACAGGGCCAGAGACTATGATATTCTGTTCAGTGCTTACAGCCTGCTGGTTGGGATTTAATGCCCGACAGACACCACTGCTACTTTGCTGATTGTGAGCCTGTAAAACTGTAGAGTGGTGACCTCTGGCCTCTGCGACCAGTGGGGCTAAGCTCAGCAGGGTCAGAGATTGCTATGCTCCAAGCTTATGGCCAGGCCTGCTGAGCTTTGATGGATCTGCTGATTATAATCATGTAGAGCACTGTCAATCACTAGTATGCATACATGCCAGGCACAAACTCTTCTGATGGAGGGAGTGTTGAGTTCCTAGCCTGTAGCTGTGATCAAGTGAAACCTTGCTGGGCCCCTGGCTTCCTGGATTTCCTGGCTTTCAGGGCCCACGCAACATCAGGAACAGATTGTACAGTTCTAAGCCAGGGGGATTGGGTGGCTCAGTTATTTAATACCAGGGACACCAATGCTGCTCTGGGCAGCTGCAATCACCTGAGACCTTGTTGGCCTCTGACGTTGGTGCTTGTAGCACCCAAACACGACTGGGCAGAGTTTATAGCTTTCTGAGTCTGCAACTTGGTAGGCTGAGTTATTTCCCTCAACAGACATCGAGACCCTCAGCAACTTAGCAAGACCCTCTTTCAAATTTTAAATAAAATGGGGGATCTGGAGGTGTAGCTTGAGGGTAGAATGTCAATGGGTTCATTCCCTAGTACCAAAAAAAAAGCATACAATACACCATTTTTCTGTGGCTGGCTCCTTGTTGCTATTGGTCAGTATGGTGTTTGCAAGATTCATCCCTGTCATACAACGTAGCAACAGTTTATTCATTTGCATTGTTATATAACATTTTATTTATAAGTGTAGCATACTTTATTTGCCCATCCTAGTGTCAATGGGTCTCCAAGTTCCTTTTCTTTCAGAGTTTGGTTTTATAAATAGTGCTGCTATGAACATTCTTCTACATGTCTATTAGTGCATATTGATATACATTGCAGTTGAGTGTATGCCAAAGAATGGAATTCTGGTTCAAAGATTTGAAAGTCAAGATTTGAAACTAGTTTATTCCTTTATGAACCTATCATCAGTGTGCGGGTTTCGTTACTCCCCATGTCCCCAGAACTTGGTATTGTGAGGCTTTTTAATTTTAACCATTCAATGGTAGAGTGGTGGCATTACATATTGTTAAATTTACATTTATCAGATGAGTAATGAAGTGGAGTGCTTTTTCATATGTTGATTTGCCCTTTGGAAATACATCTCTGTTATTAAATGCCTGTTTGATTCTCTCTCAATTTTCTACTGGATTATTGTTCCTATCAGGGTCCAGTTACGAGAAAAATACTACATTCAATAATTTGAACAAGGAAAAATAATCTCTTACATAGGTAAGAGGTGGCTAACAAGAGGGAAAAGAGAATTCTAAGGTATATCTGGGTAGCAACTATAGACAGTGACCACCTTGGAGCTGAGGAAGGAAGGACTAAGTAAGACACTTGGCAGCTTAGAAAATAAGTCCCTGGAAGCAGACTCAGAGATCTGAAGTGAAGCTGATGCAAACATGTGCCACATGCCTCTGTAACAATGAGGAGGCTTGAGGGGCTTGCCCCAGAACCACTAGATTCTTGCACTGCCCCAGAAATGCTGCAGAAACCCACCCTGAACTGTTAAGCTTACCACACCTGGTAAAGATTAGGTAGAGAGAACAAATCTCCTTCCTTCTCTGTTCTTGCAATTTCCTTAGTGCCCCCTTTTGGAAGAGCCTGACTTACAGCCTGATGTCAAAGTCTGGTGCCAGTATGACAAAGCAGGGGAGAATCTGGAGCGAGAGGCAATGAATTAATGACTAGCACAGTTATGGGTCATTCTGTGTTGACCTGCAGTTCTTTGTGCTCTGGGGACACGTTGCGTAATGGTGATCTGTGTTGTAATACATTCTCCTTCTCTGTGATTTACCCTTACCTATTTATGATGTCCTTTAAGTACAAGAGCTTCCATTTTGATGTAGTTCAATTTATCAATCTTCTTTGATGGAAGTATGTTTTTTTTTCTTTCGGTACCGGGGATTGAACCCAGGGGCATTCTACCTCCATGCTACACCCCCGGCCTTATTTTTTATACTTTATTTGGAAACCGGGTCTCACGAAGTTGTGGAGGGCCTCACTAAGTAGAGAGAGAGAGAGAGAGAGAGAGCTGAGGCTGGCTGCAAACCCGGATCCTCCAGTCTCCGCCTCCCAAAGTACTGGGATTACAAGCGTGCGCCACCACGCCGGCTTTTGATGGAAGTACTTTTGATGATAAGGTTTCAGAAGTCTTCCCTACCCTAAGTCAGAATATTCGGTGATGTTTCCTGAGAACCTTTACTGTTTTCCTTTCACATTTAGATTTATAGTCTACCTGAAGTGGATTTTTGTGTCTGTGTACAATGGTGTGAGGTAGGGAGTGTACAATGGTGTGAGGTAGGAAGCCTACTTACCTTTTTCCTATATTACTATCTGATTGATCTAGCAGTGTTTATTGAAAGAACGTGATTTGTGATTCCTCCACTACAGTGTGCCTTAGCATGGGACAAGAGTCCAGGTCGTATTCTTTCTGGCTTCACTCCTGTTATACTGGACGATTTGTCTCATCTTTGAATCAGTGTCGGTCCTAATGGCTGAAGCTTTATAATAAATGTGAGTGACCAACACGGTAAGCCTTTCACCTTCTTCTTAAATAGTATCTTGGCTATTCATAGACCTTCAGAGTTTCATTAAAATTTAAATCAATTGTTTAATTTCTATGTAAAAACAAAAAAGAGAAAATTCTGGTATTTTATTGGGGTTGCATAAATATATAAATTATTTGGGGAGAATTAGTATAGCGAAAATCAACATAAAAACATGGTACATAAATACATTCATTTAAACCTTAATAATGTGCTTGAGAAGAAAGAATATAATGGTGATGATTAATAATATTTTATATTTTCTGGTACAGAGGCCTTACAAACCTTTTATTAGATTTATTTCTAGGATGTAAAAATGTAATGATGCTGCAATTGTTTATTCTTCTTCTTCTTTTTCTTTTTTTGCGGTACTGGAGATCAAACCCAGGGACATTATACCTCTGAGCTACACCCCAACCCTATTTATTTACTTATTTATTTATTTATTTATTCATTTTTATTTTGAAACAGGGTCTCACCAAGTTGCTGAGGCTGGCTTTAAACCTGTGGTTCTCCTGTCTCAGCCTCCCGAGTACTGGGATTACAGGAGTATGCAACCACACCCAGGGCCTCATGAATCCCAGGCAAGTGCTATGCCAGCCTTTCCTTCATTTTTTATTTGCGGTACTGGGGATTGGACGCAGGGGCGTTCTACCTCCGCGCTAAGCCCCCGGCCCTATTTTTTCATGCTTTATTTTGAAACCGGGTCTCACGAAGTTGTGGAGGGCCTCACTAGGTAGAGAGAGAGAGAAAGAGAAAGAGAGGAGAGAGATATATAGATTACTCGCGCGCATGCGCGCTGAGGTTGGCCGCGAACCCGGATCCTCCGGTCTCCGCCTCCCAAAGTACTGGGATTACAAGCGTGCGCCACCACGCCCGGCCTTTCCTTCATTTTTAACTTCTGTTTGTTACTGGTAAGTTGAAATAACTATATTTGTGGTAATTTTTTAATTTCTAGTTAGTAAAATCTGATTACTCTTTTTCTTTGTCATTTCTTGATTTTTCTCTCCTGCTTTGGAACGTCTTTGTTACCCAAGCCCATAAAAATTATTTCACTTTATTTATTTATTTATTTATTTATTTATTTATTTATTTTGGTACTGAGGATTGAACCCAGGGGTGTTCTACCTCTCAGCTACACTCCCAGTCTTTTTTTTTTTTAATTTTGAAACAGGGTCTCACTAAGTTACAGAGGGCCTCACTAAATTGTTGAGGCTGGCAGTGAACCTGCTATCCTCCTGTCTCAGCCTCCGAAATATTGGGATTACAGACATGTGTCACTGTGCCTGGCTTCACATTTTATTTTTATATTCCTAAAGTTTTGTTTTTAAATGTATAGCTGTCTAAGTCACTTGAATTTAGTGGTACTAATGTGTTGAAATAAGGGATATATATATACATTTCTGTAAACTTTCAAACACATGTTTGAATATATATATTTTATATAAATACATATATTTCTGTAAACTTTCAAACACACATGTTTTCAGGTTCTCCATTCTTTCCCATTGTTGTATCTTTTCCCATGTAATGATAAAATATAACTAATATATTTGAAAAGTATATTAAAATAAATAAGTAAAATGCATTTTAATTACTATGCTTTGATGGTATATCTTAATAACATAAGCCCCTCATTCATTATTTTTTCCAAAACTCTCTTGACAATTCTATAACATTTTATTTGATATATTAACATTAGAATAACTTTGTCAGATTCTATATTTTGAGATGCCAGTTTCAACTGCATTGAATTAATTCATTAATTTAGAAAGAACTGATATCTTTAGAGAATTTTGGGCCTTTCCTTATAAGACCATAATATGTTAGTTCATTCATTAAGGCTTATTTTATGTCTCCAATAAAATGTCATAGTTTTTTAAGTTTATTTTCATCAGGTTTTACTTTTTAATTAAATTGTAAGGAAATAATGCACTATCATAGTCTAAAATTTTAAATTATGTAAAAAAATATACCCAGAGATATCTCATTCCGATCCTTGCCCCTTCACATCTATAGGAAACTGATTTTCTTAGTTTCTTATTTATCTTCACAGTGATTCTTTAGGCAATAAGAAGCAAGTGCAGTTTTATCCTTTTTACATTTTCATCTCTTTAACCAAAAATATGTAGCTTATTGGGCACATTGTTTATACATTACTTTTTGTCATTTAACAATGTTAGCATAGCTTTCTCATTCCTTTTTCCATCTGCATACTGTTCCCTTTTGCCTAGATATGACATAGTCTAAAGTCTCTTATCAATGAATATTGAGATTTTTAAAATTTTTGCTATTACACATTTTTCTACTACAAAAAAAATTGTGTTTATGTCATTTTGCATTTGTACAGGTATATCTGTAGCATGGCTCGGTGTAAGTGAGATCGACATGTTATCAAGAAGCGTTGATCTGTCATATTTATAAACATTGCCAAGTTGCCCTCCACGGGGTGGCATTATTTTGCTTTGAAGCAGCAACACACAGGGCTATTTTGCCATAATTTCTACAACAGCACAAGTTCCTAAGCCTTTGCATTTTTCTGATATATTAGTATCGGCATCTCGTTGTCATTGCGATTTGCATTTCTTTTATGATTAGGTGATTCGAGCATCTTTTCATATGTTCCTGGTCATCTGTAATTCTTTTTCTGCCTAGGATCAGTGCATATCTGTTGCCCCTAGTGTTTGTTTTAGTGGCTCATGGATTTTTTTCTAGGCACGTTGTCTCTTTCAGTTCTCACAAGTAACTTGCGTGGTGGTCACTGAAGCCTTCATTTTGCGGGGAAGAAAGGGCAGCTTAGACAGCCTGGGCAGCTTGTCCAAATCATGCAGCTAATTAGGACATGAGACTAGGATGCTAATCCATTTTTGTCTGAGCACACAATTCCCTCCACCCTGTATCGCCCGACTCTTCAATAGGACAACCCTTGTCTAACACGTGAGTCCCAAGGCAGGACGCAGGTCCAGAGTGACACAGCCTGCGTTTGAATATCTCAGGTGATGGAGTCCAAGCAGCCTGTACTACCTTCTTTTTTTCATTGTGGGTAAATATACGTAACAAAAAGTTCACCATTATAACCTTTTTAAGTTGCACTAAGTACATTCATCCTGCTGTGCAATCACCACTCCTATCCACCCCAGAATTCCTCATCATCCCAAACAAACTTTTGGGATACACAGCAAGCAAGAACTTTCTGTTTCCTTTTCCCCTAAACCCCTGGCAAGAACCCAAGAACCTTTCTCCTTTCTGTCTGTATGAATTGACTAATCTAGGTACCTCATATTAGTGGAATCATATAAATTCATTCTTTTTTTTTTTTGCAGTACTGGGGATTGAACCCAGGGGCATTCTACCTCCAAGCTACACCCCAGCTCTATTTTTCTTTATTCTTTATTTTTGAAACAGGGTCTCACTAAGTTGCGGAGGGCCTCCCTAAGTAGCTGAGGCTGGCTGCGAACCTGTGATTCCCCTGTCTCAGCTTCCCAAGTACTGGGATAACAAGCATGCACCACCATACCCAGCTTAAATTCATTCTTTTGTGACTGGGATATTTCACTTAGCCCAATGTTCTCAAGTTTCATTTATGTTGTAGCATGTGTCAGAATTTCCTTCCTTTTTAAGACTAAATAATATTCCACCGTGTATGCATACCACATTTTGTCCCATCCATTCATCTGTCCATCATTTGGGTTATTTTCATCTTTTGACTATTATGAATAATGCTCCTATGAACATCAGTATGCAAATGAAATATCAGTTCAAGTTCCTACTCCCAGTTCTTTTGTGTATATACCCAGAAGTGGAATTGCTTGATCATATGGTAATTCTACATTTAATTTTTGGAAAACTCATCATGCCTATCCCTTTTTGCGTTTTTGTAAATAAGCCTCCAGTTTTCCATCCATGTTCCAGAGAACCTCTAGCTTCTTTCTCAGAATTCTCTCCAATGCAACCATCTAAGAAGAGGGCTTTTTGAACCCTTTGAACTTCGTTTTTCTTTCTGTTTTTTTTTAGAACTGGGGATCGAACCCAGGAGCATTCTACCTCCGAGCTTCACCCCCAGCCCTATTTTTTATTCTTTATTTTGAAACAGGGTCTCACTAAGTTGCGGAGGGCCTCATTAAGTAGCTGAGGCTGGCTGTGAACCTGCTATCCTCCAGTCTTAGCCTCCCAAGTACTGGGATTACAAGTGTGCGCAACCAGCCCAGCTCCCTTTGAACTTCGAAGGAACCCAGTGCTCATGACCACTCACTTGGTCTTGATGTTTGTCAGGGAAAATTCAGGCCCTTCATACACATTCTCCCTCTGGCAGGAAGCACCCTGACACTCATGCCCAAGAACAAGTACCCATAGCTTTGCCCATTCAGCATCCACGTCTCCATGGTTTGGGAAAGTGCCAGGATTGGAGAAGTCCTCTAGAGGCGCTGAAATCAGTCTCAGGAGTTGGCCAGCTGAAGGGCAGGGCATCATGGAAGGGCTCTTTCTTTCCCTCTCTCTCTTGCTCTCCCCACTGTCCCTGTCTCCCTTCTTCCCCTTTGAATCTTGACATCAGGTAAGGACACAGGTAAAGACAATCATCTCATGCCAGCAGGGCTTGTCTGAACCAATTGCCTGTTAACCTCTGTCACCTGCACCCAAGTCCCTGTCCTCTTCACACTTTTCAGACATTGCTTTGATTCTCCCAAGAAACTCATATGTTTATGTAAGATGCACAAACCCATGAACTGGCACACACACACACACACAGCTCCCTGCTGGGGAGGGGAAGGGAAGGCATGCCCTGCAGGACGATGTTCTATTTCCTAGGACGTCATCCTGCAGGGCATGGCTCTGTGTGCCTCTGTACCGCCAGCTCTCACTTCCTCCCATCTTTGAATTGTGTACAGATAGAGCTGCCACTCTCTGCCTGGTAGCCAAGAGGCAGCACACACCTGTCTCCTAAAGGCAACACCGGGCCAGACACCTCTTCCACACCCCTCCTGCATTTGGCGACATGTTGGGCAAGCCATCGGGGCTGTGGTGGATGTTTACTGAGTCGACTTGCAGAGAGGTGGGCGAGAGCCTACGCAATTTGGGTTTTCCTCTGCCTAAACAGACAGCTGGGTAGATAATTAACTGATTCAAGAAGTGGAGAATTGACAGCATTTTTGAAAAAGACGTAAACTGACAGAAGCCAGGCTCAGATGAATGCAAAGGAAACAAGCTTTGTTGAACACTTCCCAAGGAGCTCCAAGAGAATGTTGCAAAATTAGTCTAGAGAGTTCTGTGGTATCCTCTCGACTGCCATGCTAAGCCCCAGCCCGGTGCAGCTCTGAAAGTCTGCTGGATGGAGCATGCCTTATGCCCATATACCCTCCCCTTCAGGGAGCAAGTGTATCGCAACAGTCTTGACTGTAGAGCAGCGGGTTGGAAGAAAATTACTTAGGAGAATACATAGCCAATGCTGAGCCATAAATATGGCTACCGAAAATTGACCTATAAAAGTTCATTCTCCACTGGAGGATGCTCAGCTGGGGGCACGGAGAGGGGCCAGCACACCCAGAGAGCCCTGCCTTCCTAGTCCTTTCCTGAGCAGTGTTTCCTGTGCACTCAAGAAAAAGGCAGGGGTCAATTATGTCCTGATAACACCACCGGCTGCTTCTGGCCCAGGTCCCCCAGAGCAGGCCAGGGCTCCAGGCTTGGACGCCCACCTCTGACACTGGCCATCGTCAAAGGCTTCTCAAGGACAGAAGCATAGTAAGGCTGATCCTGTGTGGCCAAGAATGTGAAAGTACAAAGGATTCAAAAAGACTTTGGTTGGGAGCTGTGTACACACAGCATGGTGTGGAACAAGGCTATGGGATTTGGTGTCAGGCAGACCGGAACCTAAATCCTGACATTGTGTTAGCACTGAAACCTCGGGGAAGTCTCTCAGCCCTTCTGAGCCTCAGTTGCCCTCTCTAAAGCCAGTGATAAGATACTTGCCTCAAACAGTTTTTAGGAGGGCTCAATGAGACAACGTATTTGGAAGTCCCTGGTAGAGTCTGGCATAGAGAAGCTGCTCGACAAATGTTGACTCTTACTCTACTCAAGTTCATCAGATCTGTGGCCCATGAGTTATAACAACTGGATCCAGGTCCTAGAATGTGTCTCGGTCAGGGTTCACTAGATTAACACAATTCACAGAATGAGTATATGAAAAAGGGATTTATTAGATCAGCTCACAATGTAGTCCTGAGTTTCAACTGCACGTGAAGAGTCAGAGGAATCAGCAGCTGGTCGGCGGTCTAAGAGCTGGAGCCTTAGGATTGGAGCAACCACCAATTCAGTCCAGTCCAAGATGTGAAGATCAGGAAGCTCTTCGGAGAAACGATGGTGAAGTTTCAGCTCGAAGGCTGGAGGCCGACGATCTCAAATGAGAGCAGAAGATCAAGAAGCTCTTCAAGGAAACGGCAGAGTTGGAGACCGACGATCTCAGACGAGAGCAGATGCGTTTTCTTTAGGAAGAGTCACGACACCCTCTGCGCAGCTTTCTCCTTCTTATATCCAAGTCCTGCATTTATCAGAACCCCGTTACCCACATTTAGGGCAGGACTTCCGGTTCAGTCTGCTGTTATACAACCAAAGTCACATGATCTTAGGTGGGTCAAGTTGACAAACCAGACCAACTATCACAGAATGCTAGGTGACCTCTGGGGCTTACAGACAAGCCCGACGCTGAGGCTGCAGTGGAAGGAAGAATCTCACTGACCCCCTGGACATGACATGACTGGATCTCCCCAAAGAAGGGCAGCCCAAGGTACCAGGGGTAGGGCTGCCACGGAGCGGCAACAAACAGCCATGTATTCATGTGGAAGAGCCCCTTAGAGACCTGAACAACTCAGAGGGGCTCGCCTTGGCTCCCCAATCTCAGTCCCTCTCACCAGAGTTGTTCTTTCATGAATTTTTTTGCCCATGTCTCCTTATTTCTTATCTATCCCCACAACCAGAATGGAGGCTCCTTTGAGGAAAATTTTCCAACAGGAAGCTCCTTTAAAGTAAATTTTCAGTTTTTATTCCAGTGTATGTCCAGCAATGGGTGTAGGATCTGGTGCAGACCAGGGAAAGAGTACATGTATGTTGAATGACTTTATGAATGAGCTGAAAGTCACAACTCCTAAAACCAACTATGTTGATCTAAGTTCCTCAAATCAGCCCACAGACAAAGGTTCAACTGTAAGTGGTTTGAAATGTGAAAAAAAAAAACAACCATTGGTAGGGGTTGGGAAAGTGAGACAAGGAAGTGAGAGCCAATGAAGAGTTTGGGCCAGGTATGGTGGCACACACCTGTAATCCCAGTACTTGGGAGACTGAGACAGGAGGATTGAAGGTTCAAGACCAGTTTTAGCAACTTAGCATGACCCTGCTTCAAAATTAAATGAATAAAAAGGGCTCAGGGTATAGCTTAGAGATAGAATGCCGCTGGGTTCAATCCCCAGCACCCCCCAAATAAATAAAAAATAAAGAGACTTATAAAGAAATTTTCCCCTTGGGAGGCAGAGACCAAAGGATCTGGGTTCGCAGCCTCAGCTCTCTCTCTCTCCCCCCGTCTCTCTCTCTCTCTCTCTCTCTCTCTCTCTCTCTCTCTCTACCTAGTGAGGACCTCTGCAACTTTGTGAGACCTGGTTTCAAAATAAAGTATAAAAAAATAGGGCCGGGAGTGTAGCATGGAGGTAAACGCCCCTGGGTTCAATTCCTGGTACCGCAAAAAAAAAAAAAAAGAAAAAAAGAAATTTGCCCCAAGGATGGTAAAGTTTGGTTCCAGTAGGAACTATCAAGCCCTCTGATAAGAGATATAAGGGAGCCAAGGTGTTTATCCACCTAGTCCTGCAGTCATTAGTTTAAGATGCCTCCCCAGGGAGGAAGGGAGGACACTGACTCCCACATTTTTGTCCTGGATCCAGAAATCTTTAAGGTACCAAAGGGCAGGCTCCAACAGATGGAAGTTGGACTGGTGTTATGGTTTTTATTTAGAATGTCCCCCACACCTCATGTCATAGACAAGGCAGCCATGTGGGAGGCAGGAATTGGTTGCCCTTGATTGCTCAAGGGCACACCCTTGAGGACGTATACAAACGTCCCTCCTCCCCGTGCCCTCTCTCTCTGCTTCCTGCCTCCAAGATGGTAGAGCAGAGTCCCTCTACTCGAATTCTGTTTCCTGTCACCATGCCCTGAGCTCCAGCCTAACATGGACTGTAACCTCTGAAAACTCCAGAACTGTGAGCAAATAAATCTTCCTTCTTCTAAGTTGTGGTCATCAGGTATTTGGGCTCACAGCAATGAGAATTTTGACTGAAACAACCTGTGTGCACAGAAGAGATACAAGTAAGGTTGCTTGTTCACATTTGAAAATTAAAGGAATGTAAGTGTGAGGAGCAGCAAAGCAAGTGGGAGTGACTAGGGTTCAAAAGGGCAAATCCATGGAGTGGTTTTTTGGGAGATAGAAAGAGTTCCAAAATGATTCCTGATGCCCCCCATCTTCTCCAGCTCTACCAGAGCCTTCTCAGGAGTTGGGACCCACCTGCCCCTTTGGGTCCAGGTTGAATGGGACAAGGAAGGACACACTTTACAGCTTCATTAGAGATGGTCTCAGAGAGCTCTTCTCCTTGGTCAGGTGACATCACTAGGCAACTTCACCCCTGTCTGTCTTGAGACTGTTCCCACCGGACGGTTCACCCGTGAACACACTTTTTGGCTCATCTGTCCTCCGGGCCAATTCTAAGATAAGAGGACAAGACAGAGAAGTGTCTTAGATTCTGATTCCCTGTGGTTCACTATAGCCTCTGAAAAGATACACATGCAAAAAGGGAGGGATTTGGCTGATCCTCACAGGAGTGACTAATGCCTACTGACTTCTTGGTGTTTCTGAGAAAAAAGGGGAAAGGAAAAGAAGGAAATATTGCCCAGATGGCCAAATGGTTAAGACTCCTGGTAGCAGCTCTTAACTTTGACCAGTAGAGAATTTGGGACATTGAGGAATAATGTTTCCTCATCATCTTTATGGAAAATGCTAATGTATGATGATTTCTCCTGCAACAGACATAATGAGCTGGACTTAAACCATGAAGCCAGCCAACAGAAACCTAAATCCTGCCAGGCGTGGTGGCGCACGCTTGTAATCTCAGTACTTTGGGAGGCGGAGACCGGAGGATCTGGGTTCGCGGCCAGCCTCAGCTCTCTCAGGTCTCTCTCTCTCTCTCTCTCTCTCTCTCTCTCTTTCTCTACTTAGTGAGGCCCTCCGCAACTTCGTGAGACCCGGTTTCAAAATAAAGTATAAAAAATAGGGCCGGGGGTGTAGTGCGGAGGTAGAATGCCCCTGGGTTCAATCCCTGGTACCGCAAAAAAAAAAAAAAGAAACCTAAATCCTTCATAGCAAAGCTATTCCTAGTAGTCCATGTCTATTTGCAGTTGAATAGCTATAGATTTTATGGTATAGTCAGAATCACTCAGACAAGCTCCTAAACTCCTGACCCATAGAAACTGTGAAAGATGATTAACATATATTGTTGTTTTAATAAATAGGTAACTCACACAGAAGTCAGAATACTCTTCCTGGATTAGAGTGGGTACTAGCTGGGAGGAGGCCCTAATTGGATTCTGAGGGTACTGGTAATGCTTTGTGATTTGAGAGCTCATTTCATGGATGTTTTAAGTGTGTGAAAAATTATTCTGCTACATACTTATGATTTGTGGTCTTTTCCATATGCATATTACACTTAAAGATTCAAAAAGCGAGCCGAGTGTGGTGGCACATGCCTGTAATTGCATTAGTTGGGAGCTTGAAGCAGAAGGATTGCAGGTTTGAGGCCGGCCTGGGGAACTTAGTGAGACCCTCAGCAACTTGGAGAGACCCTCTTTTAAAATAAAACTAAAAAGGGCCAAGGGGTGTAGTTCAAAGATAGAATGCCCCTGGGTTCAATACCCAGTACCAAAAAAAAAAAGCTCTAAAAATGTTTTACTAAAAATATCATTTTAAGCCGGGCGTGGTGGTGCATGCTTGTAATCCCAGTACTTGGGAGGCTGAGACAGGAGGATCCCAGGTTCGCAGCCAGCCTCAGCTACTTAGTGAGGCCCTCCACAACTTAGCGAGACCCTGTTTCAAAATAAAGAATAAAAAATAGGGCTGAGGGTGTAGCTTAGAGGTAGAATGCCCCTGGGTTCAATCCCCGGTACCACACCAAAAAAAATCATTTAAAATCCCAAGCAGCATTGATCCTTGTGCAGTGTTTGGAAACATGCAAAAGGCTACAGATTTAGAAACACACTATATAAATAGAGCAGGATGACTTCTGGCCCTGCAAAGCCAACCCCTGAACTCAGACTTGTGGGACGGTCCAGGCAAGTTGGGGTGGCTGGCAGCCCAGGCTGATGCTTGCTAGTATCAACTGGTTAGGTGAATGGTCCACGCTGTCTTCATTTTACTGTCCCTCCAAATTCATATTTCTACTGAAGTTTTTATCACCATTGTGATCCTTGTTATCATCACAGTTGACAGGTTGAGCTCATTCCTTATCTTTTTTATTTTTGCCTTGCTTTATTCCCCTAAGCCCTGAATGGTTGAAGTCTTAAGCTAGCCTGAGGAGGGCTTATTTCAATGTAATTCCATAGATAGGTGCACTGATACATGCTTTATACCTGTTCTAAATCCCTCCATGGGCTCTGAATAGGGGACAGCAACATTCGACATCTTCCTAATGCTCCTTTTCCACATGATTTCCCAGTTGCCCACTTAATTATCATAAATACTTGATCTGTTCCAGTCAAGACCACCTACTCATGGCTCTCTATTCAGTCCCATGATAGCCTCACCTCTGTCACTTTATTTCATCCTATTTTATTTTCCTGGCTTCTGTCAATCCTTCAGAATCCTAGTCACTGTCCCTCCTGGCAGAAGCCTTCCTTGGTCCCTTTGCTAAAAGTAGCAGCTCGCTTTGTAACCCTCAAGTTACCTCCGGAACCTCTCCTTGGAAAGTTCCTGCTGCCACTGTAAGAGACTCACTTATCCGACCTCCCTGCTGGACTCCCTTTAGGACAGAGGTAAGGGAGAGTAGATTTGCATTCTTGTGTGGGGAGGGAAAGAAAGAAGGCCCAGCAGCATTCTGGGTGCCTGGGGATACCTCTGAGAGCACACTGGCCCTAGTGTGGGTCCCCCAGAGCCTGACAGCTGTGGTTTGAATACTCCCATGACAGCTCATGTTGGAATGTAACCTTCACTGTGAGGATTCAGGAACTGGGACCAGGTGGAACCTAGAGGAGGATTCATGAGTTAATGGGCTAACTTAAGAATGGACCTGCCGTAAAAGCCAGCTTGGCTTTCTCTTGAGTGTGCCCTCTTGCCATGTGATGCCCTGCTCAGTCTTGGGACTCTGCAGGGTCCCCACCAGCAAGAAGGCTCTCAACTTTGGATTTTCCAGCCTCCATAATTGAAAAAAAAATACATTTCCATTCTTTATTATCTATTCTGTCTCTAGTATTCTGTTATAACAACATAAAACAGAAGAAGATGCTGATACTGAACAAGGATTTGAAATCCCCACCACTAGGGTTGCTTTATTTTTTGTATGGGGGGATTGAACCCAGGAGCATTTTATACCCCATCCCCCCTTTCTTTTTAAATTTGGAAACAGGGTCTCACTAAGTTGCTGAGGGCCTTGCTGAGTTGCTGAGGCTGGTCTTGAACCTGCGATCCTCCTGTCTCAGCCTCCTAAGTACTGGGATTACAGGTGGGCACCACCATGCCTGATTTAAGGATGATTTATTAAAGCAACTACCACAGCAGTGCCTGGTGCCAGGAGAGATGTTGGGAAGACCCATCTGAGAGCTGAGACATGCAATTGTCCAGAGTTATTGGTTGAGAGCTGATTCTCAGAGTATTCATTCCCTGGCACTTCCCACCCACAATGTGCACACATTGTTACTTTCAGTGCTTCTAGAACAAACAGCCCAATGGCACAGCAATGCAGTCACTGGGATGTCAGATGGGGCCAGTGTACACTGGAATGAAGATGTCAAAGGGTTTGGTTGGGGCTCATTTATTTCTAGGCTCATCCCCTCAAGCCCTGGTCCTAAGGATAGGATGATGTGCATCACCACATCTGGTGCACAGCTCCCACAGCTGCCGTGAGGGAATGCAGCAGCCCTGAGTCCAGGAGTTCACAAAGACTTTCAGGAATGTGGGGAACACTCACCCTGAGGGCCAGGCCAGATGTCCTCCCCAGAGGCAAGCAACATGGCCGAACACAATTCCATATTTTGGCACACACCATGTTCTCCAAAGAGAGGATTTTCTTCTCCACCTTTCCAGTGTTCTCTCCTATTAACCCTTCTTTTTCTCAAGGAGCCAAAAGGCTACCTGTCAGAAACATCTACCCTGGAAAAAGGGAAGCATATTGTTCAGCTCTGTACATCTCTAGCCCCACCACAGGGCAGGCAGGCTTTCCAGGAGGGACAGTCTTTTGAGGTTTGTCACTGAGCCATGATTATAGCTTGGTAGGAATTTCATCAGTCACCTGTCCGGCCTGCAGCTGAATTGAACTTTCACTTTGAACATCGTCACTATGTGCTAGATTGAACACTTGGTACCAGGAAACATTCGCTCCTGGTATTTCATCAATTAGGACTCACAAAATTAGGAAGAATGCAAAACTCTATTTTTAAAAACTCAATAGAGCCGGGCGTGGTGGCGCACGCTTGTAATCCCAGTACTTTGGGAGGCGGAGACCAGAGGGTCCGGGTTCTCGGCCAGCTCTCTCTCTCTCTCTCTCTCTCTCCCTGTCTCTCTCTCTTTCTACCTAGTGAGGCCCTCCGCATCTTCATGAGACCCAGTTTCAAAATAAAGTATAAAAAAATTAGGGCCGGGGGTGTAGCGTGGAGGTAGAACGCCCCTGGGCTCAATCCCTGATACCCCCCCAAAAAAAACCTCAATAGAAACAGTAGAATCCATTGAAATGTAGATACAAAGTATTATCTATCATGGATCCATAGTTTCTCCTTCAAGCAGGCAGAGAAGCAGGGCATGATGTGTCCAGGAACCTTAGAGTCAACAGTCAAGTTGACTCTAAGGTCAAGTTGACTCTAAGGTCAACAGTCAAGTTGACTCTAAGGTCAAGTTGACTCTAAGGTCAACAGTCAAGTTGACCTAAGGTTCCTGGACAGTCAAGTTGACTCTAAGGTCAACAGTCAAGTTGACTCTAAGGTTCCTGGACAGTCAAGTCGACTCTAAGTTCAAGTTGACTCTAAGGTCAACAGTCAAGTTGACTCTAAGGTTCCTGGACAGTCAAGTTGACTCTAAGGTCAACAGTCAAGTTGACTCTAAGGTTCCTGGACAGTCAAGTTGACTCTAAGGTCAAGTTGACTCTAAGGTCAAGTTGACTGTAAGGTCAACAGTCAAGTTGACTCTAAGGTTCCTGGACAGTCAAGTTGACTCTAAGGTCAACAGTCAAGTTGACTCTAAGGTCAACAGTCAAGTTGACTCTAAGGTTGCATCCCAGGGTGTTTAGAGACCAAGAAATGAGAGATCAAGCAATGAGAGATCTCATTGTGTAAGGACATCTTCTGTTTTGGAATAATTGCAAATAGCAAATGCAAGTGAAAATTGATAGAGCTGGAGTTGTTTTGATAATTTTTTGTAAGACAGAAGAAGAATCTAAATAATTTTCAAATGCTCTTAACAACAACAACAAAAAAGCAGCCCGTTGGTCCCTCTTTCACAATGTGACCCCAACAGTGGGGAAAGAAACTTGAAACATGGTATTTTTAAAGTGGTCTCAGAAGTTAATTCTGCTGTCTTCTCCCTAAAAGAGGCCAACTGTGATGACAAAAGTCAATCACTTTCCACAGGGGAGGACACACAGGGAAATACTCTGCTCATCACCATTGGCAACTTCATTCCCAGCTGATGGGCAGGTGGGGAAATGTGAACACTGGCTTTCATGATTGTCCATATCCAAGAGGCAAGGAACCAAAGGTCTGACCTAGCATCAAATGGATGTCAGATCGGAAGCCACCTTGGTTGACTCAAAACTTCCAGTGATATTTTGCTAAATCCTTAGGTCATGGCCAAATCCCAGAAGCCTTGACTTTCCTCATCAGTTATACCCAAAACGAGAGAAGCCAAGTCAAAGCCATCTTTGACCACTCTGGGACACATCTCCCTTGATGCTACTTTCAGGACGCCTCCTAAGGATTCCTGTTTTGGGAGCTTGGTCTTGATATTGTGGTATTGAGACCTTTAAGAGGTGGTACCTAGTGGGAAGTAATCAGACCATGGAGGACACTGCCCACCAGAGGGATTAAGGTAGTTCTTGTTAGTTCCTGTCAGAGTGTGTTGTTATGAGGAGCAACACTGGCCCTCCTTGTTCTCTGACTTCCTGTCTTTCCATGTGGCCTCTCCCTCTGGCATGTGCTCCTGCCATTATGATGCCATCTACCATGAGGTCCTTACCAGTGGTGAGTCAATGCCAGCACTATGTGCAGAACTATGAGCTAAGTAAATCTCTTCCCTTTATAAAGAATCCAGCCTTGTGTGTTGTGTGAGCATAATGCAAAATGGATGGATGCACTTACCTTGGGAAAATGGCAAAGGTTTCTTTGAAAAATGCCCTGGAAAGTTGCTGCTGATCATTTTGACTCTGGTGCTCAATCCATGTTTCCTTTTGTTTGTTTGTTTTTGGTAGTTAAGTATCCCATTTATTTATTTACTTATTTTATTAGTGCATTGTAATCATACGCCTTTTGTGTGTGTTTGTGTGTATGTGGTACCAGGGATTGAACCCAGGGGCACTCTACCTCTGAGCTCCACCCCAGCTCTATTTTTTATACTTCATTTTGAAACAGGGTCTCACTAAGTTGCGGAGGGCCTCACTAAGTAGCTGAGGCTGGCCGCAAACCTGGATCCTCCTGTTTCAGCCTCCCAAGGGATTACAAGTGTGTGCCACCACGCCCGGCTGTAATCATACGTCTTGATGGGTTTCAGGGTGATAGAAGTATACATGCACTCTTTGGTCAATTAGCCTTCCCCCAATTCCCACCTCCATTCCTTCCCCCTTTCCTCCTCCTGCTGCTCAGCATAGTAGTTGACTTTGATATATTTGTGTATGTATATCCTGAGAATTAGGGAGTTTCCCTCTCCCCCCCATCTCCCTCAATTAGGTTGCCTTCTTTACTCATCTTAGGTTTTTACTCATCCATCTTTATCTGGAGTCCCTCCTATGCCCTATACTCCCTAGCTTCTGTGTGGAAGGGAAACCATATGACCTCTCACATTTTGTGACTGACTAATATCTCTAAGCATAATGTTCTCTAATTCCATCCATTTCCCTGCAAATTATGTAATTTTGCTCTTCTTGATGGCTGCATAAAATTCGATTGTGTACATATCCCATAGTTTTGTAATCCATTCATCTGTTGATGAGCATCTTGGCTGGTTCCATAGTTTGGCAATTGTGAAGTTTGCAGCTATAAGCATAGATATGCATGCATTAGTCTGGTAATTTGGTTTCCATTCTTTTAGGTAGATACCTAGAAGTTGTATTGCTGGGCCATAAGGTAGGTTCATTCCCAGTCTTCTGAGGATCCTCCACACTGTTTTCCAAAGTGGTTGCACTAATTTGCAATCCCACCAATAGTGTATTAGAGTTCCTATTTCTCCACATCCTCACCAGCATTTTTTATGTTTGTGTTTTTAATGATTGCCATTCTAATTGGGGTTAGGTGAAATCTCAGGGTAGTTTTGATTTGCATCTCTCTGATTGCTAATGATGTTGAACATTTTTTCGTATATTTATTGGCCATTTGTATTTCTTCTTTTGTCAAGTGCCTATTTGGTTCAATTGCCCATTTTTTGATTGGGTTGTTTATGTGTTTAGCAGTGAGTTTCTTGAGTTCTCTGTAGCTGGCAAAAATCTTCTCCCATTCTGTCGACTCTGTTGAGGTTCTTGTTAGTTTCCTTTGCTGTACAGAAGCTCTTCAGTTTAATGCAATCTCACGTATTGATCCTCTTTTTAACGTCTTGTGCCTTTGGGGTCTTGTTGAGGAAGTCTTTACCTGTGCCTATGTGTTGAAGTGTTGGACCTATGCCCTCTTCAAGTAGCTGCAAGATCTCTGGTCTAATTTCCAGGTCTTTGATCCATCTTGAATTGACTCTTGTGCAGGGTAAGAAAGTGGGGTTTATTTCCATTTTTTGCATGTGTTTAACCAGTTTTGCCAACACCATTTGTTGAAGAGGCTATCTTTTTTGTAAGTTTTTTGTATGTTTTTGGCTCCTTTGTCAAAAATCAATTGGCTCTAAGTGTGCAGATTTATTTCTAAGCCTTCTATTCTGCACCATTGGTCTATGTGTCTGCTTTAGTGCCAATACCATGCTGTTTTTATTACTATGGCTCTGTAGTATAGTTTGAAGTCAGGTATTGTGATGCCTCCTGCATTGTTCTTATTGCAGAGAACTATTTTGGCTGTTCTGGGTTTCTTGTTGTTCCAAATGAATTTAAGAACTGATATTTCTATGTCTGTGATGAATGACCTTGGTATTTGAGTTGGTATTGCATTGAATCTGTAGATCACTTTTGGAAGAATGGCCATTTTGATATTTATTCTGCCTATCCAAGAGTATGTGAGGTCTTTCCATCTTCTAAGATCTTCAATTTCTTTTTCAATGTTTTATAATTTTCCTTGTAGAGGCCTTTTATGTCCTTGGTTAGGTTTATTCCTAAGTATTTTATTGTTTCGGGGGATATCATGGGTGGAAATGTTTTCTGGTCTTCTTTTTCAGTGGATTTATGGTTGGCATATAGAAAAGTTTCTGATTTTTTAAGATTGATTTTGTATCCAGACACTTTGCTGGATTTGTTGATCAGTTCTATAATCCTTTTTGATGAGTTTGCTGGGTCTTCTAAATATAATATCAGGTCATCTGCAAATAGAGATAGTTTCAGTTCTTCTTTTCCTATTTGCACTCTTTTGAATTCCTTCTCTTGCCTTAATGCTCTGGCTAGAATCTCTAGTACTATATTGAAAAGGAGTGGTGACAGTGGACATCCTTGTCTTGTTCCTGTTTTTAAGGGGAACTCTTGTAGTTTTTCCCCATTCAACATGATGTTGGCTGTGGGTCTATTGTATATTGCCTTTATGATGTTGAGGTATGTTCCTTCTATTCCGATTCTCTACTTCATTGATTTCTGCTCTGATTTTAGTAATTTCCTGACATGTACTAGCTTTGGGGTTAGACTGTTCCTGTTTTTCAGGTGCTTTGAGGTATGTCATTAGGTCATTTATTTGGTGATTTTCTGTGTTTCTTATGTGAGCACTCAGTGCTATGAATTTTCCTCTTAAGACTGCCTTCAGGGTGTCCCAGAGATTTTGATATGTTGTGTCTCTTTTTTGTTTGTTTCTAGGAATTTCTTAATTTTTCCCCTTATTTGTTCTGTGACCCATTCCTCATTCAGTAGTATGGTAGTCAGTCTCCACGTGTTTATGAGGTTTCTCTGGGTGTTCTTATAGTTGATTTCTAGTTTTCTAGTTTCGTTCCACTATGTTCTGAAAAGATGCAGGGTATTATGTCACAGTTTTTGAACTTGCTAGTACTCACTTTGTGGCCTAGGATATGTCTATTTTAGAGAAGTTTCCATGAGCAGCTGAAAAAAATGTGAATTCAGCTGTAGTTGGGTGGAATATTCTGTATGTGTCTACTAGGTCCATTTGGTTTATGGTGTTCCTTAAGTCTGAGGCATCTTTACTGACCTTTTTGTCTTGAAGATCAATCTAATGGTGTTAGAGGGGTGTTGGAGTCTCCCAATATTTTGTATTGGGATCTATGTGTGACTTAATGTCATGAAGAGTTTCTTTTATGAAAGTGGTTGCACCTAAGTTTGGAGCATAAATGTTAACTATTGCTATATCCTCCTGCTGGATTGTTCCTTTTACCAGTAAGAAATGACCCTCTTTGTCTCTTCTGATAAGTTTAGGTTTGAAGTCTAATTTTTCTGATATCATACTTGCTACTCCTGCATGTTTGCGATTTCCGTTAGCATGGATTACCTCGCTCCATCCTTTCACCTTTAGTTTATGAGTAACTTTACTTGTAAGGTGTGTTTCTTGCAGGCAGCATATAGATGGATTGTGATTTTTCATCCATTTTGCCATCTTATGTCTTTTGATTGGGGAGTTGAGACCATTTATATTCTGATATAAATTATTGAGATATAAAGTATTGAGAGATAAGTTTTAATTCCTAACATTTTTAGTTTTAATTAATGTTTGAGATAGTGTTTGTTCTTTGCCTAGTTGTTTGTTTGATGGTAATCATTGTTGTTCTCATTCTGGTGTTTATTTTTTCTCCTTTGTAATTAATCTTTTTGAGTATTTTCTCTAGTGCTGGTTTGGAAGACATAAAGTCTTTTAGCTTCTGTTTGTCATGGAAGGTTCTTATTTCCCCGTCAAATTTGATGGATATCTCTGCTGGGTATATAAATCTTGTCTGGAAGTTGTTTTCTTTCAGAGTTTGGATTATGTCACTCCAGGCCCTACTGGCTTTCATGACTTGGTTTGGAAAGTCAGAAGTGATTCTTATTGGTTTGCCTCTGAATATTACTTGGTCTTTTACTCGCATCGCCTTCAAAATTCTCTCCTTGGCCTCTACATTAGTCAATTTGATTATTATGTGGTGTGGTGAACCTCTTCTCTGATCTTGTCTATTAGGGCCATATGTTTCCTGTACCTGTGTGTCGACTTGTTTTTTTATGTTTGGAAAATGTTCTAATATTACTTCTCTCAAAAGAGTATTGATTCCTTTGGTTTCAGATTCTATTCCTTCTTCTATGTCTATTATTCTTAGGTTTGCTCTTTTAAGATTGGCCGGGATCTCTTCAATATCCAATTCATGCTGTCAAATTGTTTTTTCTATATTATATACTATGTGTTCATTTCTGGAGAGGTCATCTTCTAAGAGTGAGATTCTGTTTTCCATGTGGTCTAGTCTATTGTTGATAGTTTGTATTGATGCCTTAATTTCATTTATTGCATCCTTCACTTCCTTCAGAGCTTCTTTTTGATTCCTGTTCAGGATGTCAGATTCTTTGTTTATTTGATCCTTCATTCATTTCAGGCTCTCTCTGAATTCTTTTTGGAAATCCTGTATCATTTCTACTATTAAAGTTCTGAATTGTCCTTCTGACAATCTTTGCACTTCTGTGTTGGTGGGTTCTGTAGTGGTGGAGTGTGGGAGCTCATTGTTTGTTTGCTATTCTTCCTTCTCATGATTTCAGGTTTCTTAAGTTTATATCTTTGTTGTTTTTGGTAGCTCTCTCTCTCTCTGTCTCTCTCTCTCTCTCACTTTGTAGGTTTCCTATGTCTAATCTCTCTTTCTTTATAGTATCTTATTTGCTGCAGGTTCTGGTCAGGCATCTGGGCACTCCGGTCTCTGTACCCAGAGAATTGCTGCTCGCTTTCGTTGCTGATGATCTGCAGTTGCTGGACTCACAACAGGTCTCTGGCTTCTTTGCTTGTGGCGTGTGTAAGCCACAATGCTGGTAGCCGCTGGCACAGGCTGTCCAAGATGGTATCTCTGCCGTTCCCTAGGAAAGGCACTTGGAGCTTTTTACTGTTTTCTGTTTTGTCTTCTGGCTTTGATTCTGTCGTGTTTCAAATTTTTCATTCTTTAGTTCAATTTTCCATTGCTTTTCTTCTCTCTCTAGAAGATGCTTTCTTGGCGATTGAGATCCAAGTCTCAGAGAGTTCACAATGTGGTGTCTCTCTTAGTCGCCATTTTGGAAACCTCTCTCAGTCCATGTTGTCCCTGAACCGTGGCCATCTGAAAGTTTCTGGGGCCAATGAAGCACCTACCAGTCAGTCTCCACTCTACTAGACATTTTTAACACATTGTTGGGCAAACACATACTATGGCCTGACTTGCTTGTACCCCTGGGGCACTAAGGACGAATCAGGCAAGAACATCTGGGAAGGATTTGGTCTTATAGGAGGAACAGGATGCATCCCCAAATAGGCACACCACAATTCAGGTGTCTCAGCCTCACGCTATGTTAGAGGAAGGCCTTGTGGCTGAGCCACCAGAGATATAGTTTATATCTTTTTTTCTTTTGTGGTACTGCATATTGAACCCAAGGCCTCACACATGTCAGGCAAGCACTCTACCACTGAGCTACATCCCTATACCCAGCCCCAGAAATGCTCTAAAAGTTCATGAAAGGAAAGAGCAACTTATGGAAGAAAAGGTTAAAGGTTCCCCTTCACTCCCAGTGGATAGTGAAGAACATAGTTTTGCATTACAACTTGTGAAATATGGGTACTCTGAAGTCTCAGAAGAATGGTTGGACACTTGTAGGAGTGAGGCGTCTTCACCCAGGGTTTGCATAGTCACTTTGTACTGTTTTTATCATATTTCTCTTCAGGAAGTGGGAAGAGCCTAGACTTTCTCTCCTATTATGCTCAGCAAGTACTTACAGGGTACCACCTCAATATTCAGCAGAGTGCTGGCACCAAAAGCCTCTGGGAATAGACATATCCCATCCTGCCTTCAAGAAACCTCAATCTCTTAACCTAGAAGGTAGGAATATTACACAAAACCCAGGTGTAGACTCTAGGGCACACCATGATTGTCATGAAATGTTCTTCTCCTTCTCATTCCAGGTCTTTGCCTGAAAACCATCTCTTTGAGAGGCTAAGCCATTCTCTCTCACATGGCTCCCTATCACTGATATTTCTGACATGCTATCCTCTTTGTTCATTTTGGGGACATTTTACAATGTAAAATTATGTGGTTCTACAGCTATTTGTTGCTTGCCACAGCCCAAAATATAAATGCCCTAGAGCAGGAATCTTATCTTCCTATCTGCTTTTCTCAAATAGTGTCTCCCACAAAGAATGTGTTAAATGAGTGCATCAAAGTACAAGTCTCCTGAAATAATCAGATGCATTATTGGTAACTTCTGCAAGTGGTAACGAGAGGAAAGATCCACTGAATTCTGAATGGAGTAGACTTCAAGGTAGGCTTCAGTGGGAGGCTAGAGTGTGGACAGGCTGAGAGGTCAGGGCACTGGTTGACCTACCAGGCAAGTAAAGGAAAGGAGAAATTAACAAACAGAATATTTCTGTAGAGAAGACAATGTGGAGAAGGGCCTGCCCCAGGGAATAAGGTGAAAACTCTCTGAGATTGTGTCCCCAGCCTCCAGCTTCTCTGAAATCCAGCCCTCCCTTCTACCAACAAAGTTGATGTCCTGACACCTCTCAGAAGATTTATTGACATAATAGACACCATTCTAGAGAGTTGGCCCAGGATCACAGATCAAAACTGCATGTTTGAAAGGATTAGAAACATACTTGGGGCACATATTTCATCTTGACTCTAGACTTAATTAAGATATTGCTAGAGCTATAGACAAGCAAAGAACTAGCACTTTATCTAGCCATCCCCCATCCCTGTAAAATTAATAAAATAAAACAATCGTAGATTGCATGGAGTGAAGTATTCATAATTATTTCATGAAGGGGGAAAAAAAGAATGAAGAGGTATCAGGAGCTCGTGTCATCAATTTCAGAGATCTGGGTTTAATCAGAGCACCTTATAATGCTGAAACGCCAAGCTCTTTATTCTAAAATGTTTGTAGGTATCATCAAATCAATATCAGTTGAAATACTCTTTAATGATGTGATCATTTCAAAATT
>PVJS01003114.1:37500-78059 GCA_004027185.1 Glis glis
TCAGGACTCATAAATAGACACTTAAAATGTTGAACATGAAACTTGTTCATTATACACGGATTCTGCATTTGGCGAGTGCCGGAACGGAATCATCGAGGGGGCCGGGATTGGCAAGGCCATGGTCTGCCACAGGGCTGGCAGGCACCTCAGGGCTAGAGCCAAGGTTCATGTGGGGTGGCTTTTCCCAGTCCTTGCACCGGGATGGAACTCAAAGGCAACCATCCAGCCTTCCCCAGCCCCTGTCTTGCAGACTTGCTTCCCACCGAGCACGCAAGGATCCGGGTAGAGTGACTGGAGGTATCACCGCAGGGCTCAGAACAGGTCTTTGCCAGCATCCCGAACACAGCCTGTGTATGGAAATTGCCGACAAAAGAAATTAAGAGCAGAAACGCTGTGATTAGACTAATGCATTGATCAAGTCAGACCCTCTCTGTTTCACTGCCAGCATGCCCCATATAAAAGCATCATTAAAGAAACTCCTCCATCTCTCTTACTAATGGCCTGCGATTTGAGCGTGCCCCGATGATTGACAAGGGATGCTAGGGCAGCCTGTGTTGTCTTAAAAAAGCCACATCAGATCAGCAGAAGCTTAAAGCAAAGCATAAATTATAGATACACGTCTGTTTCTTTGATGCCGTGAGACTCGCAGGTGCATCTCTCTCCCATCACACAAAGAACTGCACTTTCAGGAGGCTTTTCACTGTGTCACATCATATTTGAAAAAACAACAGGAAACACATAAACCTTTTCCCCCATTTTCTTTCCTCCCTTCCCTTCTCTTAGGCGTAAAACAAAGCATTTTAAACAAACAGCCCACTTCCAAAGCGGACTGGAAGTTTTCCACTTTGGAGAAATTAATTAAACATAAAATAAGTGTTTAAATACAAAGTTCAATGCAGCAAGGATTACTGCATCGTGGTTGCATCTACCTGTCAGCCTCGCTAACTGTCCTGCAGCCTGTCAGAGGCAGGCTTACTGAATTGGAATATTCTCAGCATCGTGGTCGTTCAAAAACAAAGATGTTTTGAACATAGTAAGGGAGGCAGTCTTTGCTTTGTAAATTTGTATCATCAGATTGAGATACAATTTCCTTTGTACATAGTTCTCAGAATCTCCAGTGGAAATATTTAGGGGCCACTGTGAGAAGGAGGAAAGAAACCTAAAACATACGGCTATAGTCAGAAGGACTGCGTAAAATCAAGCCAGGAGAACACTCTTCTCTCTGTCTTGCCGGTTGGGAGGTGAGCATTTCTAGGGCCATTCTACCGGTTGTTTTTTTTTTTTTTTTCTCTAGTCTAGCTTTCAGTCATGCATGCTTCCCTTACTCTGGCTTTAAAACAATATTTTTCTCACCAATCGATTCAAATCAAAGCCTTTGGATCCCTTTGGAAGATTGCCGTGCTCCGGAAACAACAACCTCCTGCACCTAGGAGACCCCCGCTGTGGCACCAATTCTAGTTTCCAAAGTCCCTTCGTGACATTCCCAATTGAAGACAACATTTGCAAGTTTACTTATACAGAGTGTCTTTTAGATTAAAACAGAAATCGTTTCTTGCCAGAGCCCAATTGAACTCTGCAGAATTAGCTCATAGACTGCACTTGGAAAATACTCATCATGTATCACTTTTCTTAGAGATAAGATATTTCCTTTTCCCCAAAGGTGCCAAGATCTCTAAGTTGACATAATTCTGCACAAATCACTCTGGTGGTGTAACAGAGAGTGTCCCAATCCCCTTTGGACCCTGGCCTCTGTAACTGGGCCATCACTCACTTAGTTTCACCTTATCTTTAAATAAATGTAACCAGAAGGGACTTGTTTGGCTCACCACCTCTTGAGTGGTGTAAATTATTTATATGGTCTTCATACGCATACGTTAAGCTACACACAGCCAACTGGAGAGGAGCTGTTTGCCTGTTGTTCAGCCAGAAGGGTGAGACCACAAGGCCGAGGTGAATTGCAAGAACATCTAGAAGACTTCCCCTGGCTTAGTCATGAAGAATGGGGATCACCTGGGGTTGTTGTCTTTGACAGAATCCTGGACAGCTGTGTTTCAGAGGGAGCTACTGAGACATCCCACCAAGAAGGGATGGAAATCCCAGGCCTCAGCCCACCATTCCCTACTGGCAGTAGTAAGCCCTGAAATACAGGCTCTGAAATGTGGGTCTTGCTGGACTGCCAGAAAAAAAAAAAACATATGGCTAATAAAAGGAGGTGCAGAAAAAGGCTGCAGCTCCATGGAATTTTCCTATAAAGAAAATCAGTCTAGAACCATCCTTAAGAAGAAGACATAGTCTAGTTAATTGAACATTCTGGTTTAAAACAACTTACTACGTGGTGCTGAGGAAAGGATGAGATTGGTGGAATCTCAGGGTAGTTTTGATTTGCATCTCTCTGATTGCTAATGATGTTGAACATTTTTTCATACATTTATTGGCCATTTGTGTTTCTTCTTCTGTGTAGTGTCTATTTAGTTCACTTGCCCATTTTTTTGATTGGGTTATTTGGTTTTTTTTTTAGTGGTGATTTTTTTAAGGTCTCTGTATATTCTAGATATGAGTCCTCTATCAGAGGAGGAGCTGGCAAAAATCTTCTCCCATTCTCTCGGCTCTCTGTTGAGGTTCTTGATTGTTTCCTTTGCTGCACAAAAGCTCTTCAGTTTAATGCAATCCCACGTATTGATCCTCATTTTAATTTCCTGTGCCTTTGGGGTCTTGTTGAGGAAGTCTTTACCTGTGCCTATGTGTTGAAGTGTTGGGCCTATACCCTCTTCGAGTGGCTGTAAGGTCTCTGGTCTGATTTCTAGGTCTTTGATTCATCTTGAATTGACTCTTGTACAAGGTGAGAAAGTGGGGTTTATTTCTATTTTTCTGCATGTGGTTAACCAGTTTTGCCAGAACCATTTGTTGAAGAGGCTATCTTCTTTCCAGTGGATGTTTTTAGAATGGCAATCATTAAAAACACAAACAACAACAAATGCTGGTGAGGATGTGAAGAAGTAGGAACCCTAATACACTGTTGGTGGCATTGCAAAATAGTGCAACCACTTTGGAGAACAGTGTGGAGGATCCTCAGAAGAATGGGAATGAACCTACCGTACGACCCAGCAATACCACTTCTAGGCATCTACCCAAAAGGACTGAAACCAAACTACCAGACTAATGCATGTGTATCTATGTTTATAGCTGCACAATTCACAATTGTCAAACTTTGGAACCAGCCAAGATGCCCATCAACTGATGAATGGATTACAAAACTATGGGATATGTATACAGTGGAATTTTATGCAGCCATAAAGAAGAACAAAATTACATCATTTACAGGGAAATGGAGGGCACTGGAGAACATTATGCTAAGTGAGATTAGTCAGTCACAAAGGGTGAAAAGTCAGATGTTCTCCCTAATATGTGGAAGCTAGGGAGAATGGGACTTAGAAGGGACTCCAGACAAAGGAGAAAACTTTAGATGAACAAGAAGGGGACCTAACTGAGGGAGATGGGAGGGGGGAAGAGGAAAACCCACTAATGCACACGATGTATATACATAAATTTATCAGAATCAATCGCTATGCTGAGCACGAAAAGGAGGGAATGGGGAGGGAAGAGGGTGGGATTGGAGGGAGGGCTAAATGAACAATGTGCGCATGCATGCTTCTGATACCCTGACACTTATCAAAATGTGTAACTACAATGCACCAATAAATTAGTATATTTTATAAAACAAATTAAAAAAATAAAGAAAAAAGGATGAGATTGGGAGTTAAGACATGCCGCGCTTGAACCTCACCAAGCTTTATCTGTCAGGTAAACATAATCTTGTCTACTGCATATACTTGGCATGAAGAAGGAATGAAATAATCTACCCAAGAGTGCTTTCTGAACTCTGAGGTTCTACATAATTGTCAACGATACACTGGTGTCATTGAGCAGCAAATTCCAAATAATAAAACTCTGGGACTATCTTCTCTTTCCCAAACCTTGCCTGAAAGTGTTTGTTTTCCCATGAGAATTCAGAAGACATTTCCCCACTCCCAAGACTCTAGCCCTCGCTGTGCAATAGTAATTAAACCCTTGCAAACTTCTTTGGTATTTGAGATTTGTTGGGGGTTTTGGTTTAACAAGAACTTACCCTGATTCTCCTGAGACCCTAGAATACTCTACCTGAAAAGGAGGCTACTGGGAGTCATGTGGTCAAGATGGTTCACTATGTCCAGTGGAGTTTCTGCAGGGCCTTGGGTGGGGCTGGGAAAAGCCCAGGGCTTTGAGACTCTTGGTAAGTTATGAAAGATTCATCTGGTATGTTATAGAAGGCTCCTTTTTTAAAGGTTCGCAAAGCTAAAACAACTTTTAAAACCCCAAGACAGTCTAAGTACCTGGAAGGAAACTACAGATGGAGAGAAAGAACTTGCAAGTTTACAGATCCACAGAATCCCTCCAGGGCTCAGCCCATTGCTGTGAGATTCCCATTGCTTGTCTGTCTATCCAAATGCCAAGCAAACTGGGGCACACAGGGGTGTCTTTGCAGTGAGAGGCTGGTCCTGGTGAAGTTGCTGAGGAGGGGCACACCATCTGTTTCCTGGGGATGGGATAAAATGGGTTCTCTCAGATTTTACATCTGTTGTAGGAAGCTTCTGGGTGGATGGGTATTTGGAATACAGATATCCCTGGACTTATGGAATTGCATCTTGATAAATCCAACATAAACTGAAAATATCATAAGTTGGACATACATCTAACACCTAACCTACTGACCATCCCAGTTCAGCAAACAGTATACTGGAATGTTTCCCCTCATGACCACATGGCTGACTAGGAAAGTAGTTTCTACCAAATACGTATTGTTCCACACTATCATAAAGTCAAAATATCATGAGTCAAACTATTGTTAAGTCAGCGATGGTCTGTGCCTCCATTGTAGTTAGATATAGGGCATCTGTCCTGAAAAGATTGTTCCTTACTGAGTCAGAATCTTCCTAGCCATGTCAGAAAACCTGGCCCCATCACCTGGTATTCCATAGTATTCTCTCAAAGGCAACAGGAAGATTCCAAGACATCCTAAGCAATCCCCTTGTATATTCAAATATTTGAGGGTATCTAGCGGCATTTTTTTTTCTGGTCACTGTGGAGTAAGACTCTCTATTCCAAACACCTCAAGCTCAACTGTGTATAAGAGGCAGGCAGGTGATCTAATGAATGAGGAGCCAGGCAGGAACTGCAAAGTGTAACATGAAGGAGGAATCCACCACCACCATTTCTGGGACTGCAGCCCTCTGAGATCTGACCTTTTTATTTTTTTAAGAGAGACTGAGATCCAACTTCCTACATGATGTCTCCTGAATTTCAAACCTGTTCTATTTATAATGTGGAAGGAGCACTAGGCAGGGCAAATGAAATGAAACTGGCGGGGGGATCTCTTTCCTTCATGTACCTCTGATTGCCACTTGTGTTTTGGTCTTACAGTTTGAAGTAGTGATGCTCTGTTAGCAGCTTATCTTTGATTCTCACTCCCAGCCAAGATAAACAGCTTGTCCCAATTTGCCCAGCGCTTTCTCAGTTTAACCATTGAGAATCCCAGGTTCTCAGAAACCCTTAATGATCAGCATATCAAGGTGACTGATCACCCTATTGCCTGAGAGCTTGTCATGTTTTGTGAGTCAATTGTGAGAGGCAATGAATGACTCACCTGCTTTGAAGTAGGGAAGCATTTTTGGCATCAGACAAAATCTGGATTTCATCCCTATCTCTGATACTTACCATATGCCTAAGACCTGAGCATGCCCCTTGAGTTCTCAGAGGCTCAATTTTCTAATCTATAAAATGAGAATCTTAATGGTATCTATCACTGAGTTTCTGGGACCCTGAACGTGAAGTGTTGGGCCCAACAACATGCTTACTATTATTCCTAGGTGACAGTTGATGGTATGAGAAGTTTGGTCCTGACATTTACCAACCTTTGCCTCTGTTGACCTACAACCTCAGACCCTCTGAACTGTTGTTCCCTGACAGGTGCCTGCTTATCTTCTCTTTGGCCCCTTTGAGGTGTAGAAACTGGACTATCTGTGCTAGTGCGTTAGACGATGGGGCTTTCTCAGTAGAAGACCCACATGGCAGTTAGCAATATTGCAACCTGTCTTGGTCTGTTTTCTGTTGCTATAATGGAATACTTGAAACTGGGTGATTCATAAAGAAAATAAATTTATTTCTTAGAGTTATGGAGGCTGGGAAATCCGAGCTCATAGATGGCACTAGCATCTGCTTGGTTTGGGGTGAGGGTCTTCTTGCTGCATCGTAGAATGGCAGGGAACTTCTTATGACAAGACAAAACAAGCATGTCAGCTCAGGACTCTCTTCTTCTCATAAGGACACCAATGGTATCATGGGGGCCCCATGCTGATGAACACATCTAACCCTAAAAACTTTCCAAAGGCCCCATCTCCAAATACCATTGACACATAAATTTGGTTAGGTCTCCAACACATTAACCCATCTAGGCTGTAGCACTTGCATTTGTAAGCCCTGGGACAAAACCAGGTACGGAGCCAAAATAAGGGAGCTCTGCTCACCCCACCATACATATATCCTAGGGGTTGAACTCAGAAGCATTTATCTCCAAGCTACACCCCCAGCCCTTTTATTTTTTGTTTTGAAACAGGTTCTCACCAAGTTGCTGAGACTAGCTTAGAACCTGCGATCCTCTTGTCTCAGCCTCCCAAGTACTGGGATTACAGACATGTGTCACCAGGCCCTGCTCTTGCCTCTTAAAAATGTGAAGGACTTGTAATCCCAGTACTTGGGAGGCTGAGACTGGAGTATGGGTTCACGGCCAGCCTCAGCTACTTAGTGAGGCCCTCCGCAACTTTGGGAGACCCTGTTTCAAAATAAAGAATAAAAAATAGGGCTGGGGATGTAGCTCAGAGGTAGAATGCCACTGGGTTCAATCCCTGGTACCGCAAAATAAATAAATAAACAAATAAATAAATAAATAAATAAATAAAGTTTATAAAAAATGTTAAGGAGACAGAGGCTATACAATAGGCCCAGCTGACAGCAGGTGCTGTGTCTCCTTCTGTCATGGTAAACTGAAGTCGTAGGAAACTTCTCCCACAGCTTCCAAATTTACAATAAATACTTCACCTTAGAATATTGTGTTACAGCCTCTGAGTAAAGCCAAGCAAAGGTCTTTTATATATTTTTTAAAAGAAAAGAAAGACGAGCTGCTTTGCTGGCTTGTGTTTGTTTCCTGACAAATACCAAGTCTGCCAAATCATGGCTTCAAGTTGACAAAAAAGTACTAAATAATGTTCTGCAATCTATTTCTCAGCCCCCCAAAATTACAAATTTTTAAAAAAGGGAAATGATATGCAGACCCACCACATTCCCAAAGTGTTAGTTGAAGTTGTCGAATCCATATTACAGGGCTTTCAACCTCGGTATTGAATAAATATCAAATTCCCCAGGAGACAGTAATGTCTCCAAAGAGATTTTCCCCAAGGTCCCAAGATCTGTAAATCGAGATAATTCTACGCATTGCTGCCTGAGTATAGAAATTACCAACAAAAGAAATTAAGAGCAGGAACCCCGTGATTAGACTAATGCATTGATCAAGCCCTTCTCTGTTTCACTGCCAGCACCGCGCGTAAATAACATGTGGGCAATTACTGTGAGTAAATTATATGTGTTTTATAACCTTCCGTGCACATTTTTCCTTAAACACACACACACACACACACACACACACACACACACACACACACACACCAAAACAAAGAAGGACAAAAATATCCCTCAGGGGGACTGAGTATCAGAGAATGGAGTAAAATATATTTTTAAAATTTTCTGTGCATGGGAGAAAAAATGCACGAGGACAAGGTAGCACCCTATCAGGTTGGAGTTTGGTTTCTTAGGTAGCTTTCAGGTGAACCTCTCTCAAACTTTCTCCCTATTCCTTAGCTTCTTCACAACTGTCTCTCTATTACCTCTATATTTCTTCCACTCCCTTCCATTTTCTCCCTGGGTGTCCCTATCTCACTTCCTCTCTCCCACTGCCTGGGATTGATTCAGCCCATTTGGGTTTTGTTTGTTTGCAACACTGAGAATCAAATCCAGGGACTCACATGTGCTCGGTAAGCATTCTGCCAGAGGGCATCAAGTACATGGTGGGCCCAGAAGTCCAGCACAACTCTTAAGCCCACTTCCTGGAATCTGGGTTGGCTTCATGGAGATAGTAACATCCCAACTGAGTTTTGAGGTTTGAGTAGGAGTATTCTTATCCATCATCCAAAAACAAAACAACAAAAGCAGTAGGCAGAGGAAAGAGGCATCCAAGAAAGAAAGTACATCCGATCTGCCCTTCATGGGACTTTCTGACCCATGGGACCTTCCTCCATGTTGGACTTCTGGTCCAGCACAGTTCCAAGAGCTTGCCGGCCCCTCCTTTCACTGACTGAGAGCCTGGTGGCTCTGGGCAATGCTGACAGATTACTAGCCCAAGAATGCCAAGGGTAGGTATTCCCTAGCAAAATCAAGGCAGACTTAGTGCCCAAATCGGGGCTCTTTCTTCTCTCAAAAGTTGTTCCAAGACGTGTCTCCTAATTTTAAACTTCCAAACCATTTGATCAATTTGGACAAAATGTAAGCACAATTAAACATTCAGAGGCAACTGCCCCACTTGGATCTGTGTCTCAGTCTCTTACCCCAGAGGTCTTCCTTGATCCCTGGCACCTCTTCTGAGGGTATGCATCTAGGCTCATATTCTGGGTTGGCCACTTCTGTGTACAGGATCAGGGCAAGTTAATTACACTCTCCTGAGCTTTTATAGCCTCATTCTTAAAAGGTGTAATATGCATTACTATTCACAATAGCCAAGACATGCAAACAACCGAAGTGTCCACCAACAAATAAGTGCATGTGGATAAACACATACACACACATGCACATACACATACACACACACTGGAATATCACTCGAGCATAAAAAAGAAGGAATCCTGCCATTTGCAACAATAAACACGAACCTGGAAGAGATTAAACTAAATTAAATAAGTGAAATAAGTCAAACAGTGTAGGACCAATATTGTGCAATCTCACTTATATGCAGAATCTAGAAAAGTCTGACTCATAGGAGAAGAGGGATTGGGGGTTGTGAAAATGTTGATCAAAGGGTACAAAATTTTAGTTATAAGAGGAATACATTCTGGGGATCCAATGTAGACCATGGTGACTATACTTAATAAAACTATATTGTATACTTGACATTTGTGGAGGGTAGATCTTAAGTGTCCTACATACACGCACGTAGCTATGTGAGGTGAAGGATAGGTTGACTGATTTGACTGTAGTGATTATTTCACATGATGAAACATCATGATGTCTACCTTATAATACATGAAATTTATTTCACCAATTACTCCTCGATAAAAGTGGAAAAGTAGAAATTAAATAATTAAATTAAAAATTGTGACAATATCAAACATACAGCTTACTGTGATAATCAAATGACATCATGTCAGAGAAGCATTCAGCTTAGCTCTTGGCACAAGGTGAACTGTGAGCGACACACAGGCGTGGTTTCCTCGGCTCACCTTTAACTCACGTACAATTTTCCCATTCTCTGTCTCTGGTAGAAGAGTGAAGAAAGCTAGCAGGGAGTGGCCAGGAAGCTCCCAGGTCCTCTGAGAGCTCCATCAGCACCAACCCACAGCCCTGGGCACTACCTTCTCCTTCTTCCTCAGGGGACACAGGGTACTGGCCAAATGTGATGCACAGAGTAACCATTTATTGTAATCACTCCTCTTGGAGCATCTCTTGAGATTATTAGTCTCTAGAAAAGAAGTTTCCCAACTGGACTTGGAATTTGTGATTGCTCCAGGTTATGGAAGGGAGGTCTCTCTTTCTTGCTCTCAGCCCCCGTGAGTGCACCTGTGCTCTTCCCTGGCTACGCCCTCCTTCCTTTTCTTAGCAGCACCTCTCCTGCCTTCCTGGGGCAGGTCCTGAGCCAATCCTTCCCATTTCTCTCTGTGCATTCTGGCTGATGGCACCAAAACATAAAAATCTTGATTTAAGTATTTTTGTATTCAAGGACCATAAGCAAGTGTTCATTTGAAGGTTCAGTGGCATTTTGAAATGAGAACATCATATATAAAGATGTCAGAGAGGGAGCCTCCCACAGTGAGGTTGAAAGAGAAAGAGGAACAAAATGAATAGGCGAGTTCCTGGGATCCAAGGAATTTTAACATCTCATTATTTAGATTACTCCACATAATAATTTTCCAATATTGGTATTATAGACTTTTGAAGGTATTGGTTAAAATTACTTCATGCCTGACATCAATTTAGTCGTATTCATTATCTAGCTAAAATAAAACCTTAAAAATAGCTGATTAGAGTAAGTAAGCAATTTTCTGATAAATGCAAATTCTCCACCATTTCCGAAGGAGCACTCACAGCAGACAGAAATAGAAGGGCCAGGGGGTAATTGTCCTTCAGTGTTTCAGCATCCTGGCATGGAGCAATGTGGATTTGGGAACACTCATAATGCCTGCAGGATCTGATAGGGTTTGGAATGCACCCAGCTTTCCCCAGCAGTCGGCTGCCTCCATGACAGACCAGAAGCTTTGGACCATTCACCCTAACGATGGAAATAGTGGTGTGATCGTCTCGCGCACTCGGTGCGTTGATTGTTGCTCCCAGCCTTTTGTGAGCCAGTGAACCATGGGATCAATATGTCCCTTTCATCTCAAAATGAACACAAACATATGCATCTCTGCGTCTGATATGGGCCCTTATGCAGGGGTTCCTCCCCAGACACAAAAAGAGCCCAGCCTCCCAGCCACGTTCTCAGAATTCATGGTACCTCAAACTCAACACCACTGGCCTGTGCCTCCAAATCACATCTAGCACAAATCATGAATCCGTACCTGGTACCCGCCTGCTTAACAGCTACAGGGAACACCTGCAAGGGGTGTTCACGTGGGAAGTGGTGTGGTTGAAACAGGAGGACTCTATAAACCCACAAAGATGTAGCTAGTGGAGTCAGACCCCAATTCACAGTGCGCTGGTGTGGACATCAGTTGGTAGGTGTGTATACACTGCTGTTGCTTGGAGAATTTGTAGAGACCTTTCCCTACATGCAAATGATTTCAGTTCCCAGTTTTGCAAGTGTCTCAGTTTCTAAACAGAGTTACTCCGTCATGTCAAAGCATTTTCTTGGAAAATGCTTTGTGTCATATCGAGGTGTGTCGCCCAGCCTGTCACTCCTGTCCTTGTGCCGTGCAGGTCTGGGCTGTTCCCACAGGACTTAGATGGTGACTCTTGTCGGGTTTGCTCCCCTATCATAAACAGGAGCATGCTGCACCTTGGCTGTGGCCAGGGGTGTGGCACTCAGGGCTCCTACCCAAGGTTGATCTCAGCCAAATCACATCAGTACAGCTGGACCTGTAGTTAAAATATTGAAATTACTAGTATCCTGACTGGCAAAAAGCCACTTGCCCGAGGCCCCAGGGGGTCCTCCACCACCCTGGCCACCCCAACTTTCCCCTCATACCTGTGAGCCCACCACAGTCCAATAATGAAAGAAAGGGTCGATATTCTAGGAAGCTGCTTCCTTTCCACCTGCGCTTGCTGAATATTTTAGATAATAACCCTTTCTCCCTCCACAGAAACAAACAGGGGCTTTACATCCATCCTTCAACTACGTCCCCAGAAATACAAGTCTCCACTGTCCATCATGCATGGAGTCGGTCCTGGAATGTCTGAGTTATTAGATAGATAATTGTCCATGGTAGATGGGCTGGGCTGAGTTTACCCTTGGGGTACACAGAATTTTGGTGTTACCTTACGGCCAGTTGACAGCAACCTAACTACGGGCATAACCAGTCCTCACCTTGCAGGATGATCAGTGGACATCAGGCTGGCCACTGTCATCAAGCAGCCTTTAACAGACAGGGCCGAGGGTAACTTTGCTGCCACTGTTCCATGCACAGATAAGAGCAATACCATTGTTCTCCCTCACCCCGATGGCTGACCGAAAGGGAGACACCTGCTACAAGGGAGGAGGGGAGAGCCCACTGCTTGCACTGCAGACCTCTGTCTTCTGTTTCTACCCTTGTCCCAGCTCTTCAGGTCCTTATCAGGTCTGAAATAGCTTCATCATTTATTCTTTTGAAGTGTTTGCCTATGACAGAAACTATATGCCCAGAATCTCAAAATACCTTTACTTTTCAATAATTGGTTCTGCTGATTTGAAACTCTTTTGCTTAGAATCGATTTCATTTTTCCTCTCTGAGCATGTCTGCTGCCACAATTCTTCTACAGAGGCAGCAAGGATAGGACGCTCCGGCTTTCCGAGCTGAGAGTCAAGGCCAGGACAGAGAGGAAGTATGTATGTGATTTTGAGAAGAGGTGGAAGACCACAACATATCCCATTGTGCTTCTCCTTTGGCATCTTGCTCCTGTCCTACTTTTAGGTATTGGTGTTTCCCATGTCTATGTATTAAAAGTTGTAAATAGCCCAGACATCCGCTTTAGCAGAAACATTGCCATTATCCTGAACACCTTTTAGTTCTTTCTCTCCAAATGTCAAATGTCCTTTTCCTCTCCCGCTATTCCTTCCAGCCAACCATGGACCAAGCCACATGGGCCTGTCCATTGCTAAAACTTCTTCTTGTCTGCCTTTGAAACGCCCCCAGTCCATGGCTCTGACTACTTTTCCCTCTGGATTTTGCTTGGTGGATCCAAGACTTGACCTCATCAGTTCTCCAGAGCTGCTATCCCTCTCCTTTCTCCCTCTCATTCTTGATTTTCCTTTGTTTCTCCCCCCCATCCAGTGCCCATCGCTTCGCTCATTCACCCTTTTCTCTCTAGCCCTCCTGCCCAGTGGAAACCTACCCAGAAGCAGCTGTGGTCACTTGTTCTGTTCTTATAATGCGTGTCTGCCTCACTGGGTTTCTGCACGGCCCACTGATCCTTTACTTAACTCTTTCCAACCCTCTTTCCACCTCTTACTCTTGACCATATCATCAATTCCTTCACTTTCATGAGATGATGTTGCATATGTTTTATAGAAAATATGGAAGCCACTGAAAGGAAGCCCCTTCCATCTCCTGCCACCTTGTTCTCAAGAGTTAATCATCTTTGGGAGCGCAAGGAGAAGAAAGCTTGAATGTAGGGAACCTCCGACCACTTTTCAGACCTCTTACAAAAATTAGAGAGATCGGTCAGGATTTTAAAATCGAGAGTTCTGAGAAAGGATTCAAGATGGCGACAGAATATGAGTCGGGTGTGGTGGCGCACGCGTGTAATCCCAGTACTTTGGGAGGCGGAGACCGGAAGGATCCGGGTTCGCGGCCAGCCTCAGCACTCTCTCTCTCTCTCTCTCTCTCTCTCTCTACTTAGTGAGGCCCTCTGCAACTTCGTGAGACCCGGTTTCAAAATAAAGTATAAAAAATAGGTCCGGGGGTGTAGCGCAGAGGTAGAACGCCCCTGGGTTCAATCCCCAGTACCTCAAAAAATAAGTAAATAAATAAATAAAAGAGGCAAGAGGCCATTTTGAGATATTTAAACTGTTTTAACAGATCTATCTTCCCTGAAAGAGTAGAGGTCCCCATGTCGATGGAGTTGTTAGTGAAACCCAGACAGAGGCAAGACAGAGAACTATCCAGGCCCTTCCTGCTGCTTTTCTGGGGACAGAGTGCCTCACAGAATAGAGATGAAAAGAAGTTACTTAGCCACCTTTTTTATTCAACAGGTGGGGAAATTGAGGGCAGAAAGTCAAATCCCCTCTATAGAGCACAGCTAGTCAGCAGTAAATTCAGGAACAGAAGCAATCTTGTGTACTTACAAAAAGACCTTCTCTCAGAGGAAACTTCAGGGGAAAGATCTTTTTTTTTTTTTTTTTTTTTTTGCGGTACCGGGGATTGAACGCAGGGGCGTTCTACCTCCGCGCTACGCCCCCGGCCCTATTTTTTTATACTTTATTTTTGAAACTGGGTCTCACAAAGTAGCGGAGGGCCTCACTAAGTAGAGAGAGAGAGAGAGAGAGAGAGAGAGAGAGAGAGAAACAGGGAGAGAGCGAGAGAGCTGAGGCTGGCCGCGAACCTGGATCCTCCGGTCTCCGCCTCCCAAAGTACTGGGATTACAAGCGTAATGAACAATCCTGTGGGTTGGTGCATTTTTCAGACCTACTCAAAGGTTAATTTGACTAGACATGAACTCTTATGTGGCTAATGACTGTTTTCTTAAGATACTCAAATGTCATTCTTCTACTTATCTTTTTTTATTTTTTGTGATATACCTCCAATGAAGTCTATTTGACTATTTATATACTTTTATTATATCAATTTTATTTTTATCTGATTTTATCTATTTTTATCTACCTTCCCAGTTTTTCAAATATTATCTCCCAGTGATCAAGGTGGAACAGTAAATAATTAAACTCTTGGTTAAACTCACAGAAGGAGCCGGGCGTGGTGGCGCACGCTTGGAATCCCAGTACTTTGGGAGGCGGAGACCGGAGGATCCGGGTTCGCGGTCAGCCTCAGCTCTCTCCCCGTCTCTCTCTCTCTCTCTACCTAGTGAGGCCCTCCGCAACTTCGTGAGACCCGGTTTCAAAATAAAGTATAAAAAATAGGGCCGGGGGCGTAGCGCGGAGGTAGAAGGCCCCTGGGTTCAATCCCCAGTACCGCAAAAAAAAAAAAATAAAAAATAAATAAATAAATAAATAAACTCACAGAAGGGAGGTGTGAGGTCTGATATGTGGGGAATAACACACACACACACACACACACACACACACACACACACACACATACACACCTATGCCAGCTTCCCAAAAAGATTCTAGCTTCAAGTATTATCAGCACCTGGCAGGATAAGACTATTTTATGTAAATGGATTCATTATTATTAATTTCTGTCGGTGCTGAACGATTTATGAACTGCTTTTCGAATGTAGAAAAGTACTTCATGAATCAGAAGGAATAATGTTCCCCCAAACCAGCATCGATAAATAGCGGCTTTTATTCATGGATCCCGCCCATGGTGTCTTTTATCTTCAGGAAGGATAAAATGGAAATTACAAAATCACTGCGGGGGTGGGGGTCATGGACAAACAAGGAAGCAAGTGAGGGTTGGAAAAATTGGAGAGGTGGCTCCTGAGACAGCTCCAGTGGGCTGTGGAGTGTGACTGGCTAAGATGGTTCTCCTGGGACCTTCTCCTCTCAGGGGCCGTTTCCTCCTCTCTGCCTTGTCTCATTCTCATAGAAACACGGGCTGGATTAAAACACTTTTTGAATTCGCCAATTGCAAATGAGGTTTCTCAAATACCCGATCTTAATCAAAGTTTTCGTTTGCCAATCACATTTTGACTCAGCACTCCAAAATGGACAAGAGGTAGAGGTCATTCAAAATCCACTGGCAACCAAAGGTGCCAACTCCGAGCCTCTTGTCCTGAGAGGCTCTTCTAGGGCTGCTGAACAACAAGGTAAAGACAGGGTTTAAGGACTATTCAATAAATACTAGATTTCACATTTCTAAAATCCAAAGGCAGCAGCAATAGGAACTGTTTGGTTCCAATTTTATAATATTATTTCCAGTTACTTCCCATTAGAAAAGACCTTACATTAGCTGGGCGTGGTGGCGCACGCTTGTAATCCCAGTACTTTGGGAGGCAGAGACTGGAGGATCCGGGTTCGTGGCCAGCCTCAGCGCTCTCTCTCTCTCTCTCTCTCTCTCTCTCTCCCTGTCTCTCTCTCTCTCTCTCTCTACCTAGTGAGGCCCTCCGCAACTTCGTGAGACCCGGTTTCAGAATAAAGTATAAAAAAAATAGGGCCGGGGGTGTAGCGCAGAGGTAGAACGCCCCTGGGTTCAATCCCCGGTACCGCCAAAAAAAAAGAAAAGACCTTACATCCTACAGGACTACTGCCTTAGCGATTTCAGGTTCAATAACCTTTAAACAGACAAATAACTGAGGCTGGGGGCGGCTTTCTCAACATCGGCAGACAGAGGAGATTCCAGACTGTTCCTAGAGTCCTGAGATCTTGCCAATGGCCACTTTTCTTACCTGGAGACAGCTGTCCAAGGAAATGTTCCCTCCACCGTCTCCAGATGGGAACACAGCTAGCAAATCCTCCCAGGGAGTACAAGTCCATTGGCACCATTCTCCAGAGAAGTAATAAATCCAGCAACAAATAATATGGAGCAGCCTGAAGCTACAGGAGCAGTGCCACTGTGGGCTTAATGAAATGCATGACACCTACTTGGGGAGGGTGGAGAGCCAGAGATAGAAATGGTTGAGACAGTGGGCTACTCTACCTGCCAATCACTCAATCAGCTTTTGCCCAGAAATGAACATAAAATGGCAGCTATGAATCAGTAGTTCCTTTTGGGTTTCATTCCCACATGTTTCTCCTTGGGTGGCCACCTTATGGTGTGTGATTTTAGTGCTTTAAAATATTTATTTTTAGTCCAATTACTTAATCTAGTATTCCACTGCAGAAATACTTATCTGCTTCGACAGTGGAAAGCCAATGGGAAAACTAGTTGTTGGAGTCCTGGAAGCTGAAATGGTCATTTCCAGAAGGATGCCTTATAAACCAAATGGGTTTTACTCCCTCAATAAGTTCTCAATAAGATGTGGCCTCGTAACCATAGATGGCTTTTTTTTTTTTTTTGTGGTACCAGGGATTGAACCCAGGGGCGTTCTACCTCCGCGCTACACCCCCGGCCCTATTTTTTATACTTTATTTTGAAACCGGGTCTCACGAAGTTGCAGAGGGCCTCACTAAGTAGAGAGAGAGAGAGAGAGAGAGAGAAAGAGAGAGAGAGAGAGACAGGGAGAGAGAAAGAGAGCTGAGGCTGGCCGCGAACCCGGATCCTCCGGTCTCCGCCTCCCAAAGTACTGGGATTACAAGCGTGCGCCACCACGCCCGGCCATAGATGGCTTTCTATGTTTAACAAACTCTTACCTCTTAATCCTATTGTGAAAAATCCATAAAAGTACCTTTAGAGCAGTACTTTTATTTAAAGTAGATTGCTTTATTTTGTTTTGTTTTGTTTTTGTTTACAATGAGTTAACTTGTGTACCATTTCTGGGCAGGAAATGAACACCTCTCTTCTTATTTAAAGGAAGAAAAACTGATATACAAAGAAGACAATTATCCTACTGAGACATGACAGAAAATTGGAACTGAGTCAAGATGATAAGTTTCTGTTTCTGAATCTTCCTCCCAGAAATGTATCCATTTAGTTGTTGAGTGTCTTCTGTGTCGGGGCTCTCTTGGGCTGTAGCAACATAGCCACCCCACAAGACCAATAAAGCCCCAGCCTTTTCCCAAGGGGCTTACACTCCAGTGAGAGAAAATGATGTTATTAAAATTCCACCCTGAGATAAAACTGGATAATGGAGAGTCACGTATTTTTCTAGAAAATTAGATGGTCAGGAAAGGTATGGAGCAAAAACCAAAGAGAAGAATCCTGCCATGCTAGGAACCGCAGGAAGATTTCAAATAGAGGGGCAATGATGAATATGAGCACCACACTGTCCAGGGATACACAGAGCCAACCAGCACTTGGGAGGCTGAGACAGGAGGATCCAGGTTCGCGGCCAGCATCAACTACTTAGCGAGGCCCTCCGCAACTTAGTGAGACCCTGTTTCAAAGTAAAGAATAAAAAATAGGACTGGGGCCGTAGCTCGGAGGTAGAATGCCCCTCCAGCACCCCCCATACCCCCAAAAAAGAAAAGCAAGCTGAGCAGAAACATCTGGAACCTCTGGTGTCTGGTAAAAAGTCTCAATTTCATTCTAGACACCCTGGCATAATTTGTTAGATGAGTTAACTAGGAAGGTTAATTTCAATTACTGTATTACCACGGAACTTCATTGAAGCAAACACACTCTAAAAAAAATGGTAAGAAACATATTTTCTCGATGTATTGGCAAACCTAGTTCTCAAGGAGGAAAGAGTGGATTGGCTGTCATTGGGAACTGAGTAAATCACCCATTGCCTTTAAATGTCTCTTCTGGTCCTGTTGCTCCAACATAAGCCAAACCTCTTTGCTGCTCAGGACACCAAAGGTTGTCCAACTTTGAAGAAGTAGGGGTTGAAAGAAAAGGCATTTGGGAATTAAATATATGCTTCAATCAGTTGAACTTTTATACAGATTGACTGCAGTGAAAAATTAGAGCTTTGTGTAATCCAATAGAGTAAAATCAAATGCCCCAAATAAATAAATAGTTGTCTTTTTTTATTAGCTTTCCATCACCACTAGATCCATTTGTATGTCTCACTGTGTCACCTCTCTTTTCATTTGCAATGTTGCCCCTGAATACTGTTCTGTTTATTCGAGCTTAGCAATCAGGCTTAAATGTACCAATATATATTGTTCTAAAGTGTATATTTTTTCTGTCTACAGAAGACATAGTGACTACTCCTTTTATGGGAAACCAGTTATTAATCCAGTAAGTCTGCATGAATCAATATCGTTGTGAAATGACACCATGTTCAAGTTATTTTATGTTATGTTGATGGTTAGCTAATTTTGGAATGGAGATTTCTTCTAGAAACAGACATAGTATAATTTACTGGTGAAAATGTCAATCATCGTAGGTTGTATGTCTTTGTCAGGGCAGAAGAGGGCAGATTTATTGAAGGAAATGCAGCTATATATTCCTTGCCACACTCTGACCCAAAACATCCATTTTGCTTATAGTTTTTTTTTCAAAATGACATCAACTGCAATCACTAACAGGAAGACAATGCCAAAAGCCATTGTTCTAGGGTTCTACGTCAACGGTCTTGCTGCAAGGTGATATGGTAACAACTTCAACCCAGCACCAACATGAGGGTGCTTTTCTCGGTTGCTAGTAATCTACAGAGGAATATCTCATAATACTAAGCAAATTTTTAGAATTTAGTCTCCAAAACACATTTCAGTAGAACTACTTTTTCCTACACTGGTGTACTGGGACTGATGAACAATCCATGAACCACCGCCCACAGGCAAGGGTGTGCTCTACCCTGAACATTTCTTCTTCCCCAACACAATTCTCTTTCCCTTCCCTCTCTCATCATGTTGGCAAATTAGGTCAAAATAAAAGGTACGGGAAAGAGAATGAAAGGGAATTTAATGAAGGAAAAGGGGACAAGGAGATAAGACAATGTGGAGACTCACATTGTTATGAACGATGACAAAGGAAATTCACAGCACACTGGGATTAACGGTCATTTTGGAATGAGGCAGCCAATGTGTTTTCATTGAATTACAGGTGAAATGGTAAACCAGGAAGTGATACGAGAATCAACTTGCTTAGCATGATAAAAAAAAAAAAGATTTCTCCTTTAAGCTAGTAATCAACATAAAGGTGTGTGGGTGGATTTTTTCATCAGGGCCCCAGTGAGTCAGCCCTCCCACTACTGTACTCTTCCGGACTGTGCTTGCCCACCTTACTTGCTTTGGCTAACAGCTCCTCTGCAAACATGACATGAACATAGATGTGTACCTTAGCGCTGCCCCCTTGGAGCACTACCACTTAAGGAAAAATGATAATGGATCACATTTCACCACTACTTCTTGTAAAAGATTAAAAGCTGTTATATGCATTGTGTAATTCATCCTTACACAGTCTGAGAATGAATTACTGTCAAAATATCCATTTCACAGATAAGTAAACTGAGGTACAAGGGTATAAAGAACTAAGTGCCTTGCCTAAGGAGTGATGGGCCAGTCGTAGACAAGGCTGGATGGGGTTTGAATCCAGCCAAAATTCTGGCTCAGGGAGAAGAGTCAACTAGGAACCCCCTCCATGAACTGCATTTCTCCCCAAACAATGCTCCTCATCCCATGACCCAAACAAGTTTGAGAGCTTCATCATTCTTAGGCAAGGAAACCTGCAAGGGTTCCCATAGCTCTCTGGACGCTGGCCCTCTCCTCCCGGCTCTCTCTGTTTTCCTGGGGCTTTATTCTTTCTACTCCAAAGGAGCACACTGAAATATTGTTGACAGGCGGGGCGTGGTGACGCACACTTGTAATCCCAGTACTTGGGAGGCAGAGACCGGAGGATCTGGGTTCGCGGCCAGCCTCAGCTCTCTCTCCCTCTCTCTCTCTCTCTCTCTCTCTCTCTCTCTCTCTCTCTCTCTACTTAGTGAGGCCCTCCGCAACTTCGTGAGACCCGGTTTCAAAATAAAGTATAAAAAATAGGGCCAGGGGTGTAGCTCAGAGGTAAAACGCCCCTGGGTTCAATCCCTGGTACTGCAAAAAATAAATAAATAAATGAAATATTGTTGACAAAAGGAAACTTGAATAATAGATGGGTTTAGGTGGCTGCAAAAGGCACAGAGATGAAGGAGAGCTCTTGTCTGAGAGTTCTGAGGGGTCTTTTTATTCTTTATTTTGAAACAGGGTCTCACTAAGTTGTGGAGGGCCTCACTAAGTAGCTGAGGCTGGCTTCGAACCTGCAATCCTCCAGTCTCAGCCTCCCAAGTACTGGGATTACAAGCGTGCGCCACCACGTCCGGCTCTAGCAAAGCATTTTGAAATGAGGCTTGGACAGCCTGTGGCTTTCCTTGGAGCAAACATCTGCTCGTGAGATGTGGTCCCACAGGAACACTGAGAATTCAAACCCCCAATCTGACCTCCAAACAGGGGTGCCAACTCCAGCTCCTTCTACCCACTGTTTGCCTCCCCTGCCCACTTTGTAAAGGTGCTTATAAGCTTTGAAGACTCCAGAAATTGGAAAGGGAGTCCTGGGAAGGGGAGACACCAAGAAGAAAAGTACCTTCCTGAGTTCCCCAGAATACAAGGTGACCAAGTTAAGGGCAAGGTCTCATTTTTTTTTTCCGGTACCGGGGATTGAACCCAGGGGCGTTCTACCTCCGCGCTACACCCCCGCCCTATTTTTTTATACTTTATTTTGAAACTGGGTCTCACAAAGTTGCAGAGGGCCTCACTAGGTAGAGAGAGAGAGAGAGAGAGAGAGAGAGAGAGAGCTGAGGCTGGCTGCCAACCCGGATCCTCCGGTCTCCGCCTCCCAAAGTACTGGGATTACAAGCGTGCACCACCACGCCCGGCTGCAAGGTCTCATTTTTAATTTGCTTCTCTCCCTACCTGGTGGCCCTGGGAAAAGATCTCCAAGTGCAGAGTGTACACCAGCACACAGAGCTGCTCCTACTGTCTGGAGGGAAGAATGAGGGTGAAACCTACATTATGGCTTGCTTCATCTTCATGTAGAGTCACGAGCAGCTGTGCATGCTGTTCCATAGCGCTTAGGGACGTGGGGGTGAGTGGATGCTTGGAGGATGGGAGGAGATTGGAGCAACCTGTGATTCAGAGGGTGGGCCGGGAGGGGGGCGCATATCCGGTGCTGTCCATAATCTTGACATCCGCTCATCTTTCCTGCTAAAAGAGTTTTGTTAAACAAATTCTATCGACTGACAGGGTGCACTCCCCCAAAGAGATACTAAAATCAAATGCCACTTTCTGGGAAGCAAAGCATTCCTGGCTGACATTTAGTGGAGTTCAGGGAGTTACCGGTGGTAGAATGAGCTCACAGAGATACCCTGCGTGGGACTGGGCCAGCTTCCCTTCTCTCTGGGTCCTGCCTCTCAATCTGTGGCACAAGACACTTTAATTCCAATGTTTCCAAAGTCCACAGTCCAAATAGGAGACCCAGGAAGAAACCCGAAATGAACTGCAGCTCCACCTTCGCAAGGGCATCTCAGAACTCCTGGCCCAAGCTGGGCATGGTGGCGCACGCTTGTAATCCTAGTACTTGGGAGGCTGAGACAGGAGGATCTGGGTTCGCGGCCAGCCTCAGCTACTTAGTGAGGCCCTTCGCAACTTAGCGAGACCCTGTTTCAAAATAAAGAATAAAAAATAGGGCCGGGGGTGTAGCTCGGAGGTAGAATGCCCCTGGGTTCAATCCCCAGTACCGCAAAAAAAAAAAAAAGAACTCCTGGCCCATTCTTCTGTAGGGACCATTCATTCCCTGGAGAAGGCCACAGCTCCCAGGGTTGGGGGTGGAAAGGTTGCCTCTAAATCTGTACTGACAGCAGCCCACCTTCCTTCGCACCCCTCTGAGGCACCTAAAGATATCAGTCAGCCCAAAGATGCCCCAGATCCTGAGCATGAACTTCCTCACTCCCAGCAGCCTGGGGTTCTGGCCTGAGTTCTGTGTTTTTGGATCCCAGCCAGGAGTGTCTTCCCTGTTTCTCAAAGACACAGGGAGCCCTGAGGTTATGGCCTGGTATTTCTCATGAGGCCTTGTCCATCCACCTTGATCCCAGGAGAGGGCCCGTTTGAAAGCAGGACAGAGAAAGAGAGGAGTCTTACAGGTTCTCAATACTGCTGGAATTCACCTCCAATCTTTGGGTTCCTGTAACAAATTTTTTCTCCATCCTAGGCAGGAAAACCATGTCCCTGCAAAATATAAAATCTATTGCTGAGCACTGCAATGAGAATTAACCTTGATTACCGCGGTAATTTACTAATCAAAACTGGAGACCTGCTAATCAAGCCGGAATTGCCAGCTGCTTGGTTTTTATAGTAACGTAACCAAAATTGAAACCTCGGTAAACAAGAGGTATGGTGTGATGGGGAGCCTGGGGAAGGCGGAGGCGGGGGCAGGGTCTTCCAGCCCGACATTTGCCCCATTGACCTGTCAACAGGTATAGCAAAAACAGATCGACAGAAGTGCAGAAACTTGTCCTGAATGGCGTGGCCCATGGAACACGGGCTAGGGGAGTGTTGGGGCAAAATCGGGGTTTTTCACAGAACAGCTTGTCTCAGGTTGGGTTCTTCAAGAAGCCAACCCTTAGCAACAGATACTAGTGTGAGTAGTTTATTTGGGAGACAGTCCCAGCAGGCAGCTCGGTGAGACTGGAAAGAAGACAGCCATGTAGAACTTGCTCATGAGTACATTGCTGCTGCAGGCAACTGGACTGCAGACCTGCTGGGACTGACTGGGAGGCTGTGCAGAAGAGCCTGAAGGTGCAGAAAGGTGCTACTGGGCGAGACAGCTCTTGGGGGTGCTAACTCCCTGGCACTTCTGGGATGCCTCCCCTGCAGGGCAGGCATGCTCCTGTGGTTGCAGAACTAATATAGAAACCTGTCTGCTTGTGAGTTCTGATGGTGCTGTGGGGATGTGGGTCAGAACCACTGCATGCATCCACCATCCTGCACGGCTCTTCCCGGAACTTCACCTCCTTTATGGGGCATAGCCTTTCTGAAATCTACCTACGTATGTGTGTGTGTGTGTGTGTGTGTGTGTGTGTTCCTGGAAATTGCACCCAGGGGTATTCTACCTCTGAGCTATATCCCCAGCCTTATTTTATTTTTTTATTTTGAAACAGAGTCTCACTCAGTTGCAGAGGTCCTTGCTAAGTTACTGTGGCTGGCCTCAAACCTGTGATCCTCCTGTCTCAGCCTTGTAAGTATGAAATGAGCTTTCTTGAAAAAGAAGGTGATTGCACATGCCACTTACTCTGACAGGGATGAAGTCAGCCAAGGGGCCTCTCCTCTGACCTAAATGACCAGTGGGGTGCCCAGGGCTCTTCTGCCCTGAATAGCACCCACTACTCTGTGCTCTTCAACTTCAATTTTCATCCCCTGTAGCTAAACTAAAAACAACTGAAGAGCTGGAATGTTTTTTGTGTATCTCTCAAGCCTAGAAGAATTCCCAGTGCACAGTGTATTCTCAATAAATATTTGCTGATCAGGTGATTTGATAAATGGGCCTGGATCAGAGGTTACAGAAGAACATTCCTTACCTAGGACCACGTGACTCCATCAACACAGGCCTTCCGAGTTGCAAAAGCCCCTTTTCATGCATGACCCACTCTACCCTCAGATGGCCCAAAAGACAGGTAAGAGAGCCATGATTATGATGCGCACCACACACAGGGTGGAAGAGAAAAGTGAGGTTTAGGCCGGGCGTGGTGGCGCACGCTTGTAATCCCAGTACTTTGGGAGGCGGAGACCGGAGGATCCGGGTTCGCGGCCAGCCTCAGTTCTCTCTCTCTCTCTCTCTCTCTCTCTCTCTCTCTACCTAGTGAGGCCCTCCGCAACTTCGTGAGACCCGGTTTCAAAATAAAGTATAAAAAAAATTAGGGCCGGGGGTGTAGCACAGAGGTAGAACTCCCCTGGGTTCAATAAAAAAAAAAGTGAGGTTCAACCTCGGATACTTGGGACATTCACTGAGTCACCCCAAGAGTCTGTATCTTCTGTTCTCAGTAATACAGATGGATGATGTACGACTTTTTGACTTTACACTGGTGCCAAAGTGAATGTGTTCAGTAGAAACTTTGAATTTTGATCTTTTCCCAGGTTATCCATAGGTGGTACAATACTCTTTCATGGTTTCATGATGGGCAGTGACAGCAAGCCATACGATACCAGTCAGCCATGTGATCACTAGGATAAACAATTGATACTCTGCAGTGGACTGTGTTGCGACTGGTTTTGGGATACAGGTATCCAAATAATTGCATGAGAGAGTCAACACATTATTATAAAATCAGCTTTGCATTGCAGATTATTTTTTCTCATGTGTAGGCTGATATAAGTGGTCTGAATATGTTTAGGTTGGTGTCTTGGCCAGGGTTCACTAGACTAACAGAATTCACAGAATGAGTATATAGAAAAAGGGATTTATCAGATCAGCTTACACCAGACCTTTTAAGTTGTCTTGCAGGTGATGGAGTGGTTACGTAGAGTTCGAAGCAATGTCCCAAGTTCCGACTGCACGTGGAGAGTCAGAGGAACCAGTAGCTGGTCGAGCGGTCTAAGAGCGGAGTCTTAGGATCGGAGCAACCACCAATTCAGTCCCAGTCCAAGACGTGAAGATCAGGAAGCTCTTCAGAGAAACGATGGTGAAGTTTCAGTTCGAAGGGCTGGAGGCCAACGATCTCAGACGAGAGCAGAAGATCAAGAAGCTCTTCAGAGAAACGGCGAAGTTCCAGTTCTATGAGCCAGAGGCCGACGATCTCAGGCGAGAGCAGATGCGTTTTCTTCGGAAAGAGTCGCGCATCCCTCTACGCGGCTTTCTCCTTCTTTTATCTAAGTCCTGCACCTATCAGAACCCTGCTGCCTACATTCAGGGTAGGACTTTCTGTTTAATCTGCTGTTACATAAACCAATTGTCTCATTGACACACCCAAAGTCACATGATCTTGGGTGTGTCATGATCCGGTCAAGTTGACAAATTAGATTAACTATCACAGTTGGCTAGGCTAAGTTCTGCTATTTGGTGGATGGAGTATATTAAATACATTGTCCACCAAGGATATTTTCTATTTACAATGGGTGTGTCAGGACAGAATCTCATTGTAAGTGGAGGAGTGTCTGTATGTAATAACTTAAAAACAATGAGAACAAGGGCACTGTGCATCTGTCACCTCTCCCTGGAAACAGAGTTCCCTACCTGTGGTGCAGAGAATGGGTTGAAGGGGTGATGCTGGTGCCAGAGGCTCAGCATAGCATAGAAAATGGTCAAGTGAATGAAGGAAGGGGGAGGCAGGTGCAAAGAAAGTCGAGGAAAGACAAGGAGAGTAGGAAAAACTACTACTGCATATCTTCTCCGCAACTCTCCTGGAATCACCTCTTGGCCTTAAGGAAGGAGGTAGATAAGGTTTCTTTTTTTTAACGTGTTTTTATTGGTGCATTGGAGTCTTACATCACAGTGAATATCAATTTGACATGAACATACATTCACATAGCTCTTAGTGTCCCCCCTGCCTCCCCCCACCCATATGAAGTACCAAGAATGATGTTGGTATATTCTCACATGTACATATTGTTCATGATAGTAATTACACTGACTCGCTTCTTTCTTGCCCTTCCCCTTCCCTTGTACCACTTCTCTTGCTCCACTGAGGGTTCTCCATTGTCAACCGGAGTCCCTTGTGTGTCCCCACTACTCCTTAGGTTGCACATATTAATGAAAACATATGACCCTTCTTTTTTTGTGATTGAATGATCTTGCTTAACATAATGTTCTCCAGATCCTTCCACTTTCTTGCAAATGATGTTATTTTGTTCTTCTTTATTGCTGAGTAGAATTCCATTGTGTGTATTTCCCACAATTTTGTAATCCACTCATCTGTTGATGGACACCTAGGTTGGTTCCATAATTTGGCCACTGGGAATTGTGCTGCTATGAACATGGGCATGCATATATTACTGTTGTTTTCTAGTTTCAGTTCCTTTGGTATGATACCCAGTAGTGGTATAGCCGGATCATATGGTAGATCCATTCCCAGTTTTCTGAGGAATCTCCACACTGATCTCCATCGTGGTTGAACTAGTTTGCAATCCCACCAACAATGTAGAAGAGTCCCAATTTCCCCACATCCTTGCCAACATTTGTTGTTGTTTGACTTCTTAATGATTGCCATCCTAATTGGGGTTAGATGAAATCTTAGAGTAGTTTTGATTTGCATCTCCCCAATTGCTAATGATGTTGAATAGATAGATAAGGTTTCTCACCAGTGACTGTAAAGTATGTGTGAGAGTCAGTCTCCCCCAATCACTGGCACAAACGTGGGCCCAGAGAAGAGACTGGAGAAAGGACCGGCCATTGGTGATAAGACCTGGGCTCTGAGTGAGAACCTACAACAACCAGAGCTGGTGGATCACCCTCTTCAATACAGCAATGAAGGGAGAGGGGGTCTAGTCGGGTCTGGCCTGCCCATGCAACAGAAACAGAGTCCCAGTGGTCTCTGACACATCTCTCTGTCTTAGAGGCTAGTATGACCCAAAGGTTAAGGAATAAACCCCTCTGAGCAGTTATCACTCTCCCACTCTGTGCTATGGAGGGATGGATATGACAGGAATCATCATCCAGCACCATGGACAAGGAGAGCAGGGTCCAGGGAAAGATTAATTGTGCTGCTCAGAGTACCACAGATGGCAGGAACCAACCTAGGAGCCTTCAAAAAGCTGAGCCGTGCAGGCACCTGAACTGCATTCCCCGTCTAGAAAAAGGGCCGCTGCCCACCCTACATCTTGGCCTCTGTAAATGCGATTTCAAGCAGTATCAGGAAAGCTGCAGACTGCCCTTTCCAAGTAAGAAAATACACAGGAACTCAAAAGTGAATGTGGCCAGTGAACTACCAGGAGGAAGGAGTGCAAGGACTGCTGTGCAGAGATAACTGCCACATCTGTCCAGCTGCCACCTGCCTGTCCTGTGACCAGGAGTCAGGACTCAAACAATACATGAATGTGTTCTTATTATAAAATATTAAAACATTATAGATGAGACTACTCTTCAACCCTCCCCATCCTGTTCCTCACCCATATAATATGTTATATTATATTAATCATAACAATCTGTGGATGTGTAGCCTTCCAGATATGTCTTTTGTACTTAGATGGAAAACTTATGGCATTGTTAAGGGTAGGGTGAGGGCTTAGCCTTTGATGTTCTCGTTTGTACATATATAAGATATGAGCTCATCTCTGCTACTCAGAGGTGAACTAAACAGCTTATGTTTATTCACCATCAACCCTTTGCCTGTTGTTTAGCAGTTTGGTTAGGTTTTTCTATGACTGCACCAAGCATCCTGCCATAGAACTCCCTTCATATAGTTTTCCTAGAATATATACCCAGAGGTAGAAAGGCAAAAGTTGTGCATATTTGCAGTATACTAGATACTGCCAATTTACCCTCTTTGAAGTTCATAAGATGTGTACCCCAAGCCAGACCCCCACCCTCTCCTTCTTTCATATCATCTGATTCAAAGTTTTGCCAATTTGGAGCATAAGATGTCTGTATCATGGACAACGGGTGAGATCGAACAGCCATTGGGTTTCATCCCAAGATGTCTTAATATTAGCTGGCCATGGTGGTACACACCTATAATCCTAATACTTGGGAAGTGGAGACAGGAGGATCACAGGTTCAAGACCAGTCTCAGCAACTTAGTGAGACCCTGTTTCAAAACAACAAAAATAAAGAGGGCTGGGAGTGTAGCTTGGAGGTAGAAAGTACCTGGGTTCAATCCCCAACACCAAAAGAAGGCGGGGAGGAAGTCATCTTAGCCTTTGTTTCTCTATTGGAATTATGTCTTTTCCTCATTTCCTTTTGGTTATTAACACACACACACACACACACACACACACACACTCTGAATACTAATCCTTTCAGTTTTGTTGTTAGGGTGCAAATAATTGAGGTTCGTTCCTTCTCCACCTTCTCTCCTTTCCCCTGTGGGGAAACTCCAGGCACTGCTGAAGAAATATGGCACATTCTTGGAACTTCTTGCTTGTCTCACCTCTGCAAAACAGAAGCCCCAAGTCTGGCACTTGCCACCAAAGGAGCAAAGTAGTTCTTGTCATCTGCCTTCTTGAAAGAAGCCATGAATTCCAATTATTCCATAGTACAAGGATGCCACATATCACCCTTGCCCATGCCTCTTCTCTGATGTGTGTGGTAGATGTGACTAATTAATTAGTAAACTCTTTCTCCCAAGCCTGAATTCAGTCTCAGAATCCTTCCTAACAATAGTGGACACCACGACTCAGTTGGTGTTGGCATATATAAAAAACAAAACAAAACAAAACAAAAAAGTACATGCTGTCACTGCCATAGCTTAATCTAGTGCATTTTAATCATCCCAGTTACCAGGGGTTTCAAAACCTCTCTACCTTGCAATGATTATCTCATCAGAGTTTTCATTAAGAAGAAAAACTCAGCTAATTGGTTTGACCTCACCACTACAAAGAAAATAGTAATAATAGCAAGCTAACATTTATTGAGTGGTTACTATGTGCCAGAGAGTGTGTAAAATGTTTTACACACATTTTCTCATTGAATCGGACTGAAGCTACTTAAATGGAATGGTGTCACATCAGGGGATAAAGGCAAAACATCCTTTCTGCTGCCCTTAAACTTGACCCTTTCCTGAGATGTGAGTGGCAAGATGTAAGCTTTCCTTCTTCTTGAACCATTATCATTTAGCATGCTTTTCTTCTGATGGGTTTAAAAACTCATTGAAGCACAGTGAGTTTCCTAGTCTTTATAATATTCATAATCTCAGTTTAGGGGGAAAAATGAGAGAATGAGATTGCACTGGGCTAGCAGTGCCTACTTGTAGCAGACTGTGCCGAGCCAGATCACCTTCTCCAGGGGGGTGGTTCACATTTCTGTCTGCTGTGAGTGTTTGGGTGTGGACAAGTGCATCTCCTAGGAATTGTTCTCAACCTTTGAGACTCAATTTCCAGTCACATTCCCTGGAAATATCTGGGAAGTAGCTCACTTCCCCTGGGTGTGGAAGACAGGCTAATGCAAGAGCACAAAAGCCCAGACCTCTTGCCTCAAAGTGGAACGACTCATGGTGCCTTTTATGGTTTGAATATGGAATATTCCCTGCAGAGCTCAATGTTTTAATTATGAGGGTTCTAATCTCATCAATGGATAAATCCATTAATCCATAGTTTATAATTGATTTATAATGGATTTATTGGGTGGTAAAATAGGCAGGTGGAGTGTGACTAGAGGAGGTGGATCACTGGAGGTGTGGCCTTAGGGACTACACATATGTGAGTGGACTGCCTTCTCCCTCATTCTCTCTGCTTCTGGTCTCCATGGTGTGAGATCAGAGTCCCTCCACTCATGTCTTCTCTGCTTCCTGCTGCCAGGCCCTGAGCTCTGCAGACTTCACCTGGCCTAACATGGATTGAACCTTCTGAAACCTCTAGAACTGAGAGCAAATAAATCTTCCTTCCTCTAAGTTGTGGTCGTCAGGTATTTTGGGTCCTAGCAGTGACAGTGCTGACTGAAAACAGTGCCGTTAACACTCCATAGTTCCCCATGGAGGCCGTGATAAATAATTTTAGATATGAACTTGACTGCATGAAAGAGTACCTATAGAACTGGTAAACCATTATTTTAGTGTATGTCTGTGAGGATTTTTCCAGAGGATATTGGTGCATGAGTCTGAGCAGACTAAGTGGGACAGATTAGTCCTTAATGTGTGCAGACACTATCCTATTGGCTGGGGCCAGGATAGAAGAAAAACAGAGGAAAGGAAAATTGGTCTCTTTCTCCTGGAACTAGGATACATTCTTCTTCTCTGGCCCCTGGTCATCAGATCTCTAGGCTCTCTGACCTTTAGACTCTAGAACTTGCCTAGGATTCTCAGGATCTTAGACTTGGACTGAGCCATACTACCAGAATCTACCAGGATCTCCAGCTAGCAGATGACCTGCTGTGGGACTCCTTGGCCTTCAAAAGTATGTGTATCAATTTCCATAGTGAATTCCCATTCATATATCTAGATCTAGACATCCCATTGGTCCTGTGTCTCTGGAGAACCCTACCTAATACTACAGGGGCCAAGACTCCATATCTTCACCTGGCTTCTTCCTCTGCCTTCCCAGCTTCTTCTTTCCCCTGTGGGTTCCATCTGATAGCCCTCCTTCCATAAATCACTTGCATAAGAATCATCAGCTCAGTTATACTTCCAGGGAACCCAGCCTAAGACACGGCCCAAGTTTCTTCTTCCTCCACCCTGATCATATTTAAGCTTCAGTGATCGGACACCCTTTGCATCTCTGATCAATGCCATCAAGTGGGACCTCAGGAAACCCTGTTGAGGAGACAGAAGATTAGGGTTCTGTGTTCAAATGGAAGACTCACCAAACGGACTCTTGGCCTTCTGGATCTTCCTAGAATAGAGTCTGGGGGGAGGGGGCATCACTTTCCCTCCATTCAAATAAGCATATCAAAATTCAAGTGAGTGAGAGGTATTGATCAGGGGAAGCAAGTTGGACATGTGTGCCACCTGCAAAGAATATTGTTGTTGTTTTTCATTAAATTACTATAATTTGAATTTGCATTTTCCTGATTGCTAAAGATGTTGAATATTTTTTCATATATTTGTTAGCCATCTGTACTTCTTCTTTTGAAAAGACTCAATTCTGTTGCCCACTTTTTGATTGGATTATTTTTTTAGTGTTAAGCTTTTTTTTTCGGTACCAGGGATTGAACCCAGGGGCATTGTTCTTCTGAGCTACACCCCCAGCCCTGTTTTTTGTTCTTTATTTTCAAACAGGGTCTCACTAAGTTGCGGAGGGCCTCACTAAGTAGCTGAGGCTGGCCGCGAACCCGGATCCTCCAGTCTCAGCCTCCCAAGAACTGGGATTACAAGTGTGTGCCACCATGCCCAGCTTAGCGTTAAGCTTTTTAAACTTTTCGTATATTCTAGATATTAGGCCTTTGATGGGTAAGTGGTGAAGGTTTTCTCCAATTCTCTAGGCTTTCTCTGTAGATTCTTGATGGTCCTTTCCTATGCAGAAGAATAGCAATCATCAAAATCGCAAATAATAATAAATGCTGGCAAGGTTGTGGGGAAATAGGAACCCTATTACACTGTTGGGGGGACAGCGACCTAGTACAGCCTCTGTGGATATCAGTGTGGAGGTTTCTCAGGAGACTAGGAATGGAACTACCATAGGACCCAGCAATAGTGTTCCTGGGCACCTTCCCAAAGGAAATGAAATCAGAATATTATAATTTTTGCATATCCATATTCATAGCACAATTTACAATAGCCAAATTATGGAACCAGCCTAAGTGTCCATCAACAGATGAGTAGATCAGAAAACTTTGGCATATACACACAGTGGAATTTTACTCAGTCATAAAGAAGAACAAAATCTCTCCTTTTGCAAGAAAATGGATGGAACTCGAGAATATCATACTAAGTAGGTATAGTCAGTCTCAAAAAATGAGTAGATTCATGTTTTCTCTTTTTGTGTGTGTGTGGTACCGGGGATTGAACCCAGGGGCGTTCTACCTCCACGCTACACCCCTGGCCCTATTTTTTATACTTTATTTTGAAACCAGGTCTCACGAAGTTGCGGAGGGCCTCACAAAGTAGAGAGAGAGAGAGAGAGAGACAGGGAGAGAGAGAGAGAGAGAGAGAGAGAGCTGAGGCTGGCCGTGAACCCGGATCCTCCGGTCTCCGCCTCCCAAAGTACTGGGATTACAAGCGTGCGCCACCACGCCCGGCTCATGTTTTCTCTTATATGTAGAAGCTAGACAGATATTTGGAAATAAGGGCAAGATCAGATAGATGAGCAGAGACTCCAAGGAAGTGCCTGAGGGGGATTAGGGATGGGAGACAAAGTCATAAAAAGTATAATAGTTGAAATAATGCTATGAATGTATACAAAACTACCAATTCCAATATCAAAGACATGTGTTGTGAAGGAGAATGCGGGGGGGGAGGGAACCGGTGGGGTGGGCACCAAGAACTATGTATAGGCATCTGTCTGACACTCTATACCCCAATATGATGTAAAATTTCCAATGCACCAAATTAAAAATAAGTAAATAAATAAATAAATGGACCCGTCATGATGAAAAAATTACTATAGTTTGGGTTTGTAGGCAGTTTGGAGTATAAATTTAGGATTACTGACCATTTGGAATGATTATAATCCAATGATTTCTGTTGTCAGAATCAGGCCATAAATTCCAGAGACCATGAGCACTGTAGGTTCAGCTCTCCTCAGTTTCCCAAACTCTAGGCCTGTCTCAGATGCCAGAGGTCTGCTTTCCTCTGGTAATTTCAGGCTCCAACTACACAGCATCCTATGAAGTATTTGTCTGGCTGACTCAGAAAAAAAAACTACTAAGAGCAAAACTTACCGACTATCCACCTGCTTGTGTCTGAATTATTTTGAGTATGCTTTGTTCCAGCATTGAAATAGCTATTTTTTATTTTAAAATCTATTAGGCTTTTTTAGCTATGAATTGCCCAGATAAGCATCCCAGTCCTCTCCTTTGGCTTTTACATAGGCAAACATAACCTTAATGTAGAAAGAGTTTTTGTTTTCTTACAAAAGCCTTATTAAAGAGGCAAAGGACAACAGACCCATTTTTTATGTGAAAGATCAAGTCACAGAGAAGGTAGCTTGGTCATGATTGTCTCCCTCTAAGAAATATCCTGGGCCTCCTAATATATGGGTTGGATATCCATTTCTCAGGATGGTCTGAACTTCCATCTGAGCCTATCAAACCCTTCCCTCACTTCCCTGGGTCAGTAGTCAAAGGCTGCTCTAATATGACAAATGAAAATCTCCTCTCCTAGACTGGTCAGAAGTCATCAGGAGCTGGGCTCAGTGGCACAGGCATATAATCCCAGTACTTGGGAGTCTGAGACAAGAGGATCACAAGTTTGAGGCCAGCATCGACAACTTAGCAAGACCCCGTTTCAAAATAAGAAATAAAAAGGGCTGGGGGTGTAGCTCACAGTTAGAATGCCCCTGGATTCAATCCCCAGTACAAAAAAAAAGAAAAGAAAAGAAAACCAAAATCATCAGGAACTTTCTAGGTTCTACCTCTTCCCCGAGGCTTCAGCTTCAAGCTTCAAGGCAAATTTGCCACCTCCCTTTCCATCTGCCTTCTGGACAGGGTTGGTTTGATCCTCCTGTCTTCTCTCTGAAAAGCTGAAGAGTCTTGAGATGACCCCAGGACATAGCCTTCACTCAACTTGTCCCCTCTTTTCCCTAGCTTAGGCGCAGATACCTTTTGTAAAATTTCATCTGTGGGCGACAAACTAGCTTAGAAATTTTCAGGTGGAAAGTCATATAAAGAGAACAACTGAATAGTAGTTATTTAAAACTCAGGTGTCTTTCTCTTTTTTGCATCCCTATTTGGAGTGACAACTATCTTCAGAATGAACATATGAACCCTTAGCACTCGGAACTGAAATGCAAGACTAGAACTTCGAAATAGGGGCAGGTGGGAGGGAAGGATAAATGGAGAGTTTTCATGCTGCAGCAGGGCGGTTTCCAGGTTCATGTCAATTTATTCTACAATCAAGAGCAATCCGCCTCACTTTGCCAAATCATGCAATAGTTCTCTCCCCATTACATCAAGAAACAGGAGACAGTAACAAACAGTGTTACGATGTCACAAATCAATTTTATTGAAACCGTATTAGGTTTCAGTAAAACTGAAAGATCAGACACCAAAGGAGAGGAAGCCAGGGGAGAGAAGACAGAACACCAAGATTTACTTCTGAGTGCTACAAAATATTGAACTAAAAATAACATTAAAGATGAAATTTGTAATGAATCTCAAGCTGCTAAATTCCCCAAGGCTGGGTCTGCCAAAGGCTTCACAGCAATCCTCTGTTCTTTTCTGTCTTTATTTAAATATTTTATACAGTTGTCTATGTTCATGTGCAGTGTGAACTGTCATTTATATTTCAGTCCACTCTAAAATGGATCTTAGGCTACCTCAAGCTGGGCTCTGCACAGAGCAGGTCCGAGCCGAGAGGGAGATCGGAGTGGGGAGGATAAATGAAGACAGATACTTAATGTACTTTTTGTGTACTTCTATTTGGCTGTCATGTTTTCCGCCTTAAACCTGATTTGTAATTCTATGGGTTTTGTGACATTATGATAAGATTCGATGTGTGCAAGACTCCCATTTAGCAAGGACATTGATGGGCATTTGAGTTAAAGAGAGTGGTTGACGGGAGCGAAGCAGGATTCGGACCCCGCGGCTTAATGCTGAGCGGAGAACTCGCTTGTCTGGAGCCGTAGTATTTCATGCTTTTCTCTACATTAGACTTTGCCAAAGTGAACTTTTGGAAGAATAAAACATTTCCGAGATAAATTCAATTTTCACTAGTGTTGTACAGAACTTTCTGTGTCACTTGATGATTTACTCCGGTTTGGGTGGGAGAGCGCATTTTCTCAGTTCACACACTGAGAGGGAGGGTTGAGAGTCAACGGTGAGGCCGGGTGCAAAGAAAGGAGGCGTTTGGAGCAGCTGGCGTAGAAGGCCTTGGAGGGGCCTGCAGACTCCGGCTTCTCACACCGAAACCCTTGTACGTATGTGCATGGTGGGGACCAGTCCCTTCTAACGTTCCCCACGTGAATTCTACAGAAGGGCCAAGATGCCTGGCAGGTCGAAGCATGGTGTATACAATGTGCGCCACCCAGCCTGGGGAGATAGAAACACGGTGGGGCAGGGAGCTTCCCTTCCCCACCCACCCACCAAGTATAACCAGGACTCACTCTCAGTATCCACAAAAGCACCTTTCCCTACGAACCAGCCTGGAGGGGCAGTTCCTTCCTTCCTTCCTTCCTTCCTTCCTTCCTTCCTTCCTTCCTTTTCTAAAAAATAAATATTAGTGCATTGCAATTATACATCCTAGTGAGGTTCAATGTGATAAAAACATATGCACAAAGCTCTTGGCATATTTCCTTCCATATCCCTCCCAGCTACCCCTCCTTTCTCTCCACACCTTAGTGAAATTGGTAGTGGTACCTTCGCATATTGTTGTGGTATTATCTGAACTGTTTCCTTCTGGAGTCCTACCTCTTCCTTTCCCCTCCTCCAGGCCCCTTCTACTACTTGTACAGGTCTCTTCCTCCACATTATTTATAGTCTCTTATGTTTCCTGCTTTCTCTTTAGCTCCTATATCTGAGAGAAAACGCACAGCCCCTGACCTTCTGAGCCTGGCTGATCTCACTTAACATAATTTTCTCTAGATCCATCCATTTCCCTGCAAATGACAGAATTTTGTTTTCTTTATGGTCATGTAAAATTCCATTGTGTGCATACACCATGTTTTCTTTATCCTTTCATCTGGTGATGGACACCTGGCTTAGTTCCATAATTTGACTATTATGAATTGTGCTGCTATAAACATGGATATGCATGTATTGCTATAATATTCTGAATTTAATTCTTTTGGAGAGATACTGAGGAGTGATGTAGCTGGATTATATGATGGTTCCATTCCCAGTTTTTTTGTGGAACCTCCAAACTGATCTCCATAGTGGTTGTTCTAATTTACAATGTCATTTCTCCCACCCAAGTACCAAGAATTCCGCTCCTCCCCCTGGTACATCCCTGGAGAAAGCTCCCATCCTAAACAACCAAACACCTTCATTTGGTGCCTCCCTCCAATGCCCAAGTTTCTGGGGCTTGTCCACATTGCTAGTATGTGTCCACTGCAACCTGTAGGGTGTTCCCTGAGAGGGTGAACCCATGGTTCATGGAAAAATATTTGTGGGAGCAAAGATAGAATAGCATGCAGGGAATCCCAGGGGCTCTCATACTGGCTTTTCTCTAAGAGCCATAGATCCAGGACAAAAATAATCATACCTGGTTTTTCCCAGCGTATGCAGGGGATCGACTGAGCTAGAAGGCTTGTTTTCCCCTCACCCCTCTTCCACTCTCCTGTCCCCACCTTATCTTCCTCCTGCATCCTCATATTGTGTCTGGCATACACCCCAGCAGTCAAACTGGGCTGGTTCCAGACCTTACTCAGACACTGCCTGCTGTGTGAGCAGGAAAATCAGCCAACCTCTCTGTAGGGGGATGTGCTGGCCCCAAAATGATAGGTCTACATGCAACCCTCGGAATTTGTGAATGAGTCTTTATTCAGAAAAGGGATCTTTGTAGTTGGAATTAAGGGAAGGATCTCAAAATGAGATCATCTTGGATTATCCAGGTGGGCCCTAAATCCAATCACAGGTGTTCTTAGAAGAGATGGGAGAGGAGAAAACGCAGAGAAAATAGAAGGTCATGCGAACATGAAGGCAGTTCCTGGAGTGATGCAGCCACGGGGAAGGGACAACTGGAGCCACCAGAGACGGCCAGGAGATTCTCTTCCGGTGCCTTTGGAGGGTACGAGGACCTGCTGACGCCTAAATTCCAGGTTTCTGAACTCCAGAACTGTGAGAGAATAAACTTCTGTTTTTTTTTTAAGCTACCCAGTCTCTGGTGATTTGTTATGGAAACCCTTCCTACCCCCCGTTTCCTCACCTAAATGGCAACATCACCATCGCTACAGGAACGTTGGGAGGCGTGCATCAAGGTGAGGAGGAAGTTTAGCAAGAGTTGGCACAGTGTTGACACTGGCTGCTGTAGCTTCCCCTCCTGACCCAGTATCTTCTCTCCAATAGCCACATATTCTTGAATGATTTTCTTGGCCTCATTTCTTACCCCTCCCTGCAGGAAATCCCATTCCACTCTCAAAGTCTATACCATTTAGCAAACCCACAGAGGCCTTTCCCTCATGGAGGGGTAACTTTGACCTCAGGGCCAGCCAGACCCAGCGCCATCCCCTCATGGGCCACAGGGCATGGGAGGAGCATCTGTCCTTCCATCTAAAATCTTGGGGACTCTGCCACACCCATGCATGGGGCCGTGCTGCTCTTGTGGACAAAGCTCCTTTGGCTGCAAGAAACAGAAGCCTCTCCTTGGGTCATAACCAATGAAGAAATGTAAGGAAGCAGATACGTCAGGAGAAGGAAGACAGGAAGGACAGCCCAGGCTTCCAGACCTGCAGCCTGGAACTGGGAACACAGCCAGGAGTCATGTTGGCATCTCTCTCTCCTGTGCCTTCCTCTGTCTCCCTCTGCAGACCAGCTCTCTCTACTTCTTCAGGATTGAAATGTATCCCTCCCAAGGTACAGTCCCTGGCACATCGGTGAGGGGAGGCTGGCTCCCGGGGTTTCCTATGCTCACCCCAAATCCCCTGCAAGAAGCAGGTAACTTGACTGACACAGTTTAGGTTAGATGTCCATTCTAATTTCAATCCACAAAGACCGTGGTCTGAATGTCATACATAACAACATATCCTGGGGTGTTAGTCGTCATGGTAACTGGGGCCAGTCCTGGGGCCTCCCTCCAATGCCCAAGTTTCTGGGGCTTGTCCCCATTGCTAGTATGTGTCCACTGCAACCTGTAGGGTGTTTCCTGAGAGGGTGAACCCATAGTTCATGGAAAAATATTTGTGGGAGCAAAGGTAGAAGAGCATGCAGGGAATCCCAGGGACTCCCATACTGGCTTCTCTCTAAGAGCCAAAGCTCCAGGACAAAAATAATCATACCTGGTTGGATGGATGGAATGGGGGGGGGGTCAGAAATGAGTAAAGCAAATCTCTTTCCTCCCAAAAGAACTCAACCAACACCCATCATTTCTTCAGAAACCAGGCTCCGAAACCTAATGAGTCTCTCTGGAGGGAACAATCCTGGCCAGCCCCTGCCTAGCAGGGGCTAACCCTGCCCTGTGGTCCTTGCTTCTCTGTAATTTGATGACTTGGCCAGTAATAAAGAGGGCTTGTGGTTGGGGATAAAAAGCAGGGCCCTGGATTGAAACTTCAGCAACCTGAATTATCTATCAAACCCTCCCCCAAGGACCCTTGTCCCCAGCAGGATGCTCCCAGGAATTTTCATTAGCTGACATGCATCCTAAGACGTCTGGAGTAGGTGAGCTTCTAAGTGTCTGGACCCTCAAGTCCCCACAGCCTCAGAGGAGGCCAAAGCCTGCATGTCCATAAAGACTAAGGGCTCGCCCTTTTCTCTCCCTTCTATAAATTACCAGGCTCTGGTAATTACAAGTCCTCCTAGGCTAGGGGCTCAGCCCTGAGACAAAACTATGTGATGAATTTTTGGGCAGGTTTTCCACAGTCGAGTCTTCTGTGAGCCTTCTCTCCTTCCCTTGTCCTCAATTTGGCCACTTATTCTCTCCGGGCCTCAGTCTCTTCATCTGTAAAATGGGCATCGTAAGGCAGGCTTCTGGATGGCCATGAGCATTCTATGAGATGTTTAGAGAACAAGAAGCATTGTGCTGATATAATGTTTGAGCAAGAACCCAGGGTCATGCCTGTAATCCCAAAACTTGAGAGGCTAAAACAGGAGGACTTCTGGTTTGAGGCCAGACTCAGCAACTTAACAAGACTCTCTAACTTAGAGAGACCCTATTTCAAAATGAAAAAATTAAAAAGGGCTGGAGATGTAGCTCAGAGGTTGAATGCCCCTGGGTTCAATCCCCTGTACCAGATTTAAAACAAAACAAAACAAAACAGAATCAGGGCTACAACATGAGGTCCTTTGGTTTGCTTGACTTGAGGGCAGAGTTCTGAGACGCACAGAGGAATCCTTTTTTTAATATACTTTTATTGGTGCGTTGTAATTATACATCATAGTGAGGTTGAAAGTGATACAACTATAAATGCACACAGTGCTTGGCGTGTTTCTCCCCAGATCCCATCCACTCTCTAATTCCCCATCCATGTTAGTGAGAGTGGTAGAGAGGTAGTAAGATGTTTCTAGATGGACATAGCATTATTTAAACTGTTTTCTTCCTCAATCCTCCTTTTTTTCTCTCTCAGTCTCCTACTATTCTACTGGTCTCTCTCTTCATTTATCCGAAGTCCCTTTTGCTTCCTATTTTCTCTCTTGCTTCCACATACAAGAGAAAACATACAATCCTTGACTTTCTGAGACTGGCTGATCTCACTTTGCATAATACTCTCTAGCTCCATTTATTTTCCTACAAGTGGCATAATTTTGTTCTTAATGGCTGAGTAAAATTCCACTGTGGCCAGGCATGGTGGCACACGCTTATAATTTCAGGCTGAGACAGGAGGATCGCAAGTTCACGGCCAGCCTCAGCTACTTAGTGAGGCCCTCTGCAACTTAGTGAGATCCTGTTTTAAAAATAAACAGTAAAATGCCGGGCGTGGTGGCGTGCGCTTGTAATCCCAGTACTTGGGAGGCTGAGACAGGAGGATCCGGGTTCCCGGCCAGCCTCAGCTACTTAGTGAGGCCCTCTGCAACTTAGTGAGACCTGGTTTCAAAATGCAGAATAAAAAAAATAGGGCTGGGCTGTAGCTCAGAGGTAGAATGCCCCTGTGTTCAATCCCAGTACCACAATAAATAAATAAATAACAGTAAAAAAAATAGGGCTGGGGGTGTAGCTCAGAGGTAGAATGTCCCTGGGTTTAATCCCCAGTGCCACACACACACACAAAAAAAATTCTATTGTGGGTACATATCGCATTTCCTTTATCCACTCAGTTGTTGAGGGACTCCTAGGTTGGCTTCATAATTTAGCTATTGTGAATTGTGCTGCTATAAATATGGATATGCATGTATCACTATAGTATTCTGATAATTCTTTTGTAGATACAACAGGGGAATTCTGTGAATGGGCCCCGTGTGCCCCCTGGCCCCATGCAGAGGAGTCAGCCTGGGAGGGGCCGAAGGCCAGCACGGCCTGCCTGTCTCACTGCAGTTCTGCTAGGTTAACTGCCAGTGGGAATAGGCCTTCCCTGCCCTCTTTTTGTCCCCTTAATCTCCTTTGTGTTTCTGCGCTGACCCTAGGCCTACATTTGACTTCTGACCCTCTTTCTGTTCACAGAATACAGACGTTGGTGAATGATTAGGCATTCATTCTGAAGAGCTACAAGGTGATCATTAGCTCTCAGAAACCTCCAGTCAACAGAGGTAGGTGGGGCTGGGCTGGACCCTGTTACCCAGGGAGGCCACAAAGCCACAGCCTGGTCTGTGACCCTGAGTTCTTCCTTACTAAGGAGGACACGTGTCCTAGGGAAGTTGCCAGAAAGTGTCAGAAAGAGGACAGGAGACTGTGTGTCTGTGGGGTGAATTTTTTTTTTTTTTTTTGCGGTACCGAGGATTGAACCCAGGGGCGTTCTACCTCCGCGCTACACCCCCGGCCCTATTTTTTATACTTTATTTTGAAACCGGGTATCATGAAGTTGCGGAGGGCCTCACTAAGTAGAGAGAGCGAGAGAG
>PVJS01003115.1:0-78059 GCA_004027185.1 Glis glis
TTTTTTATACTTTATTTTGAAACCGGGTCTCACAAAGTTGTGGAGGGCCTCACTGGGGGGGGGAGAGAGAGAGAGAGAGAGAGAGAGAGAGAGAGAGAGCACGCTGAGGCTGGCCGTGAACCTGGATCCTCCGGTCTCTGCCTCCCCAAAGTACTGGGATTACAAGCGTGCACCACCATGCCCGGCTAATTCATTTCTTGTTTGATGGTTCCTGGGTGGTGTTCCTAAATTATCATGTTCTATCATGGAAAAAAAATGTAACCAAATTGGGCTATAGCATACCATTAGTTTTTCTTTTCTAGGTTGTTCATGGAAAACCACAACCTGATTCTGTTTTGTTTTGTTTTGTTTTATACTTATGGTTGTGGCTATTGTTGGTTTTCTAAAAACTCGCATAAACTATCCCAAGCAGAGGAAATGGTGCCTTTATTTACCTCTTTGTCCAAGCAGGCTTTTGATTGCCCATGTAACTTGTTGGGCTCACTTGTTACAACAAAGCCCACCAAGCCAGAAACCTGAGGAACTTCCAACCAGACTGCCACATATCTTTGCCACCTTAGATAATGCCCTTACCTGTGTTATCACACCCCATCCCTCTTTTATACATTTTTAGCAGCTATCACTTTATTAGAAGATAAATTAAATGTACATGATTGTACAATACATTCATAAATGGGGAAGAGGGGATTTCTGTTTGTTTATATTGGTCTTTGGTATCTGGTACAGTGACTATCACATTATAAATACTACCTAGCTATTTATTGACCAAACATATATGTTCTATTTGTCAAATTTAAGATAGTCTGGAAATATAGCAATATCCTTCTCAGTTCTACTTTGAGTAGTCAGGATAAAACCACAACAGAGGAACTTTCTAGAGCCAGGACTCTGATGTTTACCAGCAACACTATAGGTTTTAAAATGTGAGGATTCCATAGGAATTCTTTTATCAACTTAACAATTAATTTAAATCTATTGTAATTAATTTCTGAGAAACCTACAAATGCCTGTTAGCTGGTATTTAGAAACCAGCAGACTAACTTGGGAGAGGGGTTTGGAATAAATCAGCCCATATCAGCTAGATATGCTACCCTGGCATCTCTCCAAATAGAAACAGACTATTTCCAAGTTTTAGAAAAGGTAATTAAATTCAGCTTAAAATGCATCTAGAAGTCATTGTCTGATGTACTGGCCCATGGAAATAAATAATTACATATTGTATTAATATAATATCTGTTTACCAGGAGTTCAGAGCACTGTTTTAATCAGCAGGTATTTATAATATTCCTGTAAACTAGAAAGGAGATATGTGTTTTCTACAGGTATTATGTACTGAAAAATAAGACTTCATGCAAGGTCATTGGCAGATGAACAGATGTTCATTCTCTTTTGAGATACTGTCTCATATTGTCCTCAGTGGAAGGGATCACCCTGCCCCCCCCCTTAGGTGGGGCTGTGATTTTAGTTTTCTGTAAAGCAAATGGCCCCTTGCAAACAGATGATCCACTCCTCCTTTTCAACACTTTCTGTAACATTACTGTTCTCAAAGGCTTTGCATATGCCCGAACCATGACCAGACAGCTTCTGTGTCTTCTAGCAAGTTTCAAGACTCCATTTCTTCTAATCTGAAAGCACATACTATAAATTTACATCCCACCCTTCCCCCACACCACTTCAGCCTCTGCTGTCTTCATAGCCACACGCACACACAGGACAGGAAGGCAAACATTTATACACTGTCTCTTAACCTGTGGGTCCATCACTGGATCAGAGATTACAATCATGGTCTCCTCCTTTCAAGCGAAGCACTTGCAATCTGTTTGGTCTTCTGTGGACATTCAATTTGCGGTCCACTTTGCTACCTGGATTCTTAACATGTGCTCATTCTCTGTACACTGGAAAAGTTGTAGTTTCAAAGTTCAATTGCTTATTTGCTTATTCCTTCCATTTTAGATCATTCGTATGGATAAACTGTATATTTGACTTCCCTCTCAGGACATGACGTACTAGAGAGATAATCGAGGGTTTGCATCCTCGGAATGTCCTGGTCCTTCTCTCTGCCTACAGATAGCCTTGCCCCATTGTCTGCATGGTCCTTTACTATCCATGAAGAACTCTCCTTCTTAACTAGACTCTTATCCTAGTTCTTCTGAGGATTCAGTTATACTGCTACCCAGACCCCAAACTCACTCTTCAAAATGTAGGGACACTGCTTATCTTTGTAACTACTTCCCACAGCTGATCTGCGCTTGCTCTAAGGAGACATGAAGCAGAATGTTAGGAGTTGGTGGCATGTAGTGAATGCAGAAAGAACCATGTTCAAGGTACCAAGATTAAATAAATAAACACAAACTTACAGATCTCAGGTCAAGGGGAATCATTATTAAAAGTAATATTATTTTTATACCAAAACTTAGATTCAGTGGAAATCAGTGCATCTTATATTCAAGGCAATATAATCATAACCATGGACCAGTTGTTTTTTCAAATTTCATGAAGTGTGACATCTGCTTTTCTGTACACTTTGAAATTCAACAACAATAAAGATGAATTTATCATCTTTATAATATTAAGCTTAATTTTTAAGTATGCAATGAAAATAGGAGAAATGAAGATATTATTAGAGAAATTTATTCTTCATTAGAGCTCTTTCATTTAAACAAGTCAGACTACAAAATCATTCTTTTTTTTTTTAATTTTTTTTGCGGTACCGGGGATTGAACACAGGGGTGTTCTACCTCCGCACTACGCCCCAGCCCTATTTTTTATACTTTATTTTGAAACTGGGTCTCACAAAGTTGCGGAGGGCCTCGCTAAGGAGAGAGCGAGAGAGAGAGAGAGAGACAGGGAGAGAGAGAGAGAGAGAGAGCTGAGTCTGGCCACGAACCCGGATCCTCCGGTCTCCGCCTCCCAAAGTACTGGGATTACAAGCGTGCGCCACCACGCCCAGCTCTCAAAATCATTCTTAATGTATCTGCCTAGTAACTTAACAGTGATGACCTTCTTAATTTCATTAAGGCAAGGGAAAACCAAGAAAGAGGGTGATGATAAATTAACATCTGCAACATTTTCCACTAACATCTATGCATACATATCTAAATTTTGGTGTGAAATTCAGTGGTTATGTATTTCCCTCCCTTTTCATTTTCAGAAGAGAAGAAAATGAATTTGGTTTGAAGTGACCAGTTTCGATTTGTTGAAACTCCAAAGGTCTAGAATAAAGGACAAATCCTTATGATTTCCAGGTGTTGCAGTCACTGTGGAAAATGGTGATTTGATTCTATTAACTCACTAATTGAATTAAAAGGAGACTAGCAAGAATCATCTTAGGAGAGCTTCTGAGCTCTTTACTTAAAAACTACGGTATAACCTCAGGGTTTTGCTCAAGTGGATACTGTAGGTATCGAAGCCTCCGATAATTTCTGCAATTATGCTTTGCTAAATGAGCAGAACTGCAATTCAGGTTGGAAATGGCTATGAATGCCTGGTGTCTTGGAAGAAGCCTTTGGCCATTTGGGTATTTTATGTAAATGTATTTCTTCCTGGAGTTTGTGGAACTGATGTAAGCTTAGGAGCAATTCTAGAAAGAGAGAAGAAAATTCCCAGGCCCCTTGAAACAGTCCTGTCTTGTCTCTAGTCTAGTCTTAAGTGCCACCACTTTTCCTTTCCACATTCAAACACTTGACCCTGAATAGTTCCCTTATAAACAGTTATTAGGATCTTAAAGAGAGCTGCTTCAAAGGCTTCCATGTATGAACACATTCAGCCTTTACAACAACGAGGCAGAAAACATATTAAGTAGCCTGTCCAAGGTGAAACAGTGGGTAATAGGCAGAATAAAGACTTGAAACACAGAGCATACCATCCACCACTACTTGTTGATTTTCATCCAATCATAAAAACTATACACTGCTCACTGAGGGCAGACAGTAACTTGCATTAGATTAGCAATATTGAATTCCATGGTGTACTCTTTCAAAATAGATATCATATAATTCACTTTCGATTTTGTTTATCAAGCCAAATGAGAAAGCAATTGTATTAGCCAGCAAAATTGCAAAGTTTCATCCTGCTGGAGAACAGATTCACTACTTGCAAACTATGCCAACTCATTGATAACAATGGAAAGAGGCATTTCTGAGCCATCTTGGCCTCTTTCATGTGTCTCAGCATCTAAGTGGCAATTGGGTGCTTGCTGAATCTCATGCAGCTGGCAAACTAAAGTCTTGGTTATAATTCAGAAATTTTGTCTGCCTAAATGTAATTCAAACACAGGGCCAGGTATTCTCTTAGAAAGCCAAATTTATGATTAATACTCGAAGTATCTGCTATGGAAAAACGTCTGAGATGGGAAGCATGAGGTGTGAGTTCTGTGGCTGGATCGACCCCCAGTTAGTTCTGTGGTATTGGATTAGTAAAAATTATTCACCAGGCCTAAATTCCCTCATATATGAAAAGAGGGTTTAGAATAAATGATCTGTAAGATTTCATCTATCACCAAGACTCTATAATCCATTAAGTTTACAAAAAGAGGAACGTATTATATCTATGGTAAAAAGGCCATAGTAACATTTTCAAAGACTTTCAGATTTAGATGAGTAGGAACAGGAGGGATAGCTTAATTTCTAATATTTATTTTTTCTGGAATTTCTACAGCCCACAATGTTCAGTTCATCTTTTATTTTTAGCCTTTTCTTTTAAAAAAATCTCTCCTTAGAGGGAAAGAGAAAGAGAGGAAAAAGGGTAAGTGTCTTTATTTATTAAGGCTGAAGAAGCTAATTAACACTGCTTTTGGGCACTTGAATAAAATAATTTTTTACATAAGAGAGTAGAACCCCTATATGCTTTATCCCTTAGCTTGTCTTTAAGAAGCTACTATAATTCCCTGTGTTTCAAGAAGGGCCTGTGCTGTTCCCTGGGGCTGTTAGGTTTCCTGGTGGTGTGCAAAGTGCAAAGGGCTCCTCTGGCCATGAGAAAATAGGCTGCATGATCCTGAAGTGACAAGTTTACTTACCGGTGTCCAGGAGGTGGTATGGGAGAGTGTTATTTCTACAGTCAAACAAACACATAACAATAAGCCACTTATATAAGAGAATAAAATCATGTATTAATGTTGAAGAAACATGTGGATTTAAATAGATCTCTATCCCTAGAAGGAAATGTTTCAGGTGACCATAGTCAGCCCCCAAAGTATGCATTTTATCTCCTCTGTCTCTAGGATACTTTGAAGGATGTTTCTGAGAAGCAGTGATTTTGAGTATATAAAATATTTATTGGCATGGTTTGCAATATAAATAAAATTTGAAGCTTCTTTTGTATAGTGAATACATTTCCCTTAGAATCAGAGAGATGAGACTGATAGGACTATTACAGGCTTTGTAGACCAGGCAAGTTGCTTCATTTCACAGAGCCTCAGTTTCCTCATTTAGGAAAGAGTGATGATAACAAGGTTGTCATGAGGATTGAATTAGGTAACATAGGTATGGTGCTGTGCTCAGTGCCTTGTGTAGTAACGTTCCATAGTAAACATCTGTTTATTTCCCTTTCATTCTTGTTTAGAGCTTTAACAGTTCTCTTTCAGATTATCTGAATAGTGACCAATAAATGTCTTAGAATTTATGTACTTAACAAGCTTCCAATGGAAAAAAAATCTGAAATGTTGGTAAATTGCCAAAATGGTACCAGAAACTTTTTGGTAACATAGTCATTTATTTTTGTAGGTTTATTGATTTTCACTGACATAGCAATGCTATTCATATATACCTGCAAAATGATGTGCAGATACTCCCCAGGCATAGGCATAGAGTACGATCCGTAACAATTGCTCAGGTTGTCGAAGTATTCACTCAGCTCCCCTAACCCTGGCTTACTGTTGAGGTTGCTTCCTTTCCTTCATGAGTATGCATTGAGCACCTATTATGAACCAGACACCATACTAAGTATAAGAGAAACAAAGAGACTAGAAACCATTCTCAACCTCAGAAAGCTCATAGGTCAGGCCGGGCGTGGTGGCGCACGCTTGTAATCCCAGTACTTTGGGAGGCGGAGATCAGAGGATCCGGGTTCGCGGCCAGTCTCAGCTCTCTCTCTCTCTCTCTGTCTCTCTCTGTCTCTCTACTTAGTGAGGCCTTCCGCAACTTCGTGAGACCCGGTTTCAAAATAAAGTATAAAAAATAGGGCCGGGGGTGTAGTGCAGAGGTAGAACGCCCCTGGGTTCAATCCCTGGTACCACAAAAAAAAAAAAAAAAAAAGTGAGAGAGAGAGAAAGCTCATAGGTCAGTGAAGGAAAAAGGAGCCAAAAAAGCCAAAAAATGAAATCACCTTAAAGTGAGTACAGACACATGCAGAAGGTACTGGAGGCCACTAAGAACAGTCTGTTTACATTCCCCAGATACAGGCCTGGTGGCCCACTTCTCTCACATACTTTCTCAACTGTATTTTTCTCTGGATGCAGAGCTTTACCACTAACATCCAGTTCATCTCCATAATGCCATTTATTTGGGAATTTGTTCAACAGAGATTTATGCTAGGTTTGCTGTTCATTGGCACTCATGCAGAAAGCCTATGAATGTGTGTGTATTGGGTGGACATGCTCTATTAGGAAGAACAAAGATTGAAGATGCAACACTGCTTGGATAAGAAAAGTTGGGGCATGCATGATTTCAAAATCAATACCAAAATTGCAGTCATTTCTCAAAAGACTGAAAAGTAGAATAACCCATGGAAAGAGGAGATAAAGGAACATACAAGAGGGATGGATAACATGTAATCAGCTCTTTTATAAGAGAAAAATGCGTTTTGAATAAAATCAGCAACATCAGATGAAGATTGCAGATGAAAAATAATGGTTTCAATTTTGACTTATTCAAATTAGGAACATATTACAGCTCATTCATTTTTTACCAATTTTGATTTTTGTTTACTAATTAAATATAGTCTTGGTGTTTACTTGGACTTAGGCTTACACAAAAGTCAGAGATCAAAGCCAATCACCCTAATTATTTCACTGGGCATGTCTGCTATGCTATTAAGAATGTGTCTCAAATCAGTGGTCACAAAAAATAGAATTAATTAAGTAAAATATAAATTAAGTATATGTATGTGTGTGTGTGTGTGTGTGTGTGTGTGTGTGTGTGTGTATCAGTGACTATCAAATATCCACTATGTCTAAGTGTACAGGATCATCTAATCACATGGTTGCATTTCCTCAAAGGCAATAACAAGGGGCCTTATAGCCATGTCAAATCTCACACAAACCCATAGAGACAATTGTTACAATAGAGACCTGGCAGTGTCCGTTGAGCAAGCTTTACTTTAAAGCCATAGAAGTAGCTGTCATAACACTGAGATGGATGAAAAGTGACTAAGAAGGCAATGGCAAACTCCACAGTGATATAGTGACACGCTTCCTTTTCGTGCTAATTTCCAAGGAAGTTGAGGGTGCTCTACAGTGGTTCTAGAGAAGCCAGTGCTCATACTTCATTCGTGGAAGCCACAATTACCCTCCATGGGTCCACAATGCATTGTCTTTCATTTTACCTAAGTCTTAGCAGGAATCGGCACGTGCCTATTTTTGCTGCCAAGTTTGGATGATTGGAAAAAGTGCAGGTTGTATTTTGAGCTTTTAAAGAAGGGTGTCAATCTATGTATTTCCATTTAAATGTTGTTATAGATGATTACTGGTTTATAGGTTGTTTAAAATCCCATTATAGCCAATTACAGCTTTAAAAAGTCGTTTAAAATAGGCACATCTATGAATGTAATTCATCTCTTTTTATATAAGAAAATTATTATTTCAGTTCTATCTTAACTCTTCAGACCTGGTTAAGTCCCATGAATTTATGTTTTCAATATTCTTCATAATCATGTATAACAATTTTGAATTAAATAGTTTTATAAATATTTTCCATTTTCCTCAACAGATTGTAAGCTCCACCAGGGCAGAATCCAAATCTTCTTTAAATTTCCTTGTATCCTCCATATCTGTCCCAATGTCTGGCACATAGTAGGCATGCTACAAACTATAGAATTAATAAAATTATGAATAGAGGAATAGGGATTTACTGTGAATAAGGAGCCTAGATGATGAGATTGCATATTAAGACAAAGAAAACAAGACATATTATGTGCCTTCAGAAAACCTACAATCTACCTTGGGCAAAGAGCATAGATAAATAAGTATAAAGAGAACATAAATAAATATATTGCATAAATATTATGTGATAAATAATGGGTAAAATTAAGCAATATAGAAAGAGAGGACATTCATTAGTTACAACTATATTTAAATGGGAAAATTTTATAGCAAGTTTTAAACAACTTACATATTGAATTTTATAATGCAAGTTGGGAAATATTCATTTATTTTTTAGGACTAGCCCTCCTGTAACATTCATTCATTTTAAAACTGGCATTTAAAATATACTGTTAATGAGAATTCTATTAATCTCTAAATTAATGTCAAAATTAATATTGTAGTACAGACATAGAATAAGATAGTTATTGCAGTCAGTCCAACAGTGAGGCACTGTAAGATCTTTAAGTGTCTTTCTATTTTTAGGAAAAAAATAAATTGCATTCAGTATAATATTAAGGGGAAATTGTTACAAGGATAAAACTTCTATCCTTTTGAAAAGGTCAGTGAGTTTTAGAGCAGAATAGATTTGGATTGGAACCTAACTCTACAAGTATGGTCTTGGGAAAGTCTCTAATCTCTTTTAGTTTTACTTTACTCATCTAAATAGGAATAAACTTTTATATTGTAGAATTTCCATGGTATATGCTTTAACATATGTAATCGTGCTTGTCACAAACTAGATGTTCAGTAGATATTACCTTTAATGATAACAATGATGGTGATTATCTTGGAGCACCCACTGTTCACAAAGTGCTGTAAATTGATCACTGTAGAAGCATAATGTAAAATAGAATTTGGGCCATTTCTGTAAAAAGTTCACAGTTTATTCTAGTAGGAGTTTTAGAGTAATCTGCAAGGATAGAAGTGAGCACAGTAAGGTCATTGGCATGAATATCAAAGCAATTTAATATAAAGTTAATTGCATGATTGGAATACTTTGGTGATAATCAAGGATTGCATGAGGAAGGTGTTCATTGAGGATTATCCAAGAGCGTGAGGAAGCCGGAAGCCGTCTCACCAGCAGATGGAGAATGTTATGAACCATTTCATGAGAAGGACCTGAAATCTCAAGAGAGGAACTAAATTGGTTCATTCTCTAGAAAACTAACAGTGTTCCTTGAAGTTGAGTATATGGTTTCTCCAAGTCCACTGGAAAGCCATACATGTCTTATGAGGGTCTAACCTCACCCATTTTTCATCTCTCCACCTTCCAATCACTTTCCTCCTTCAATAATCTCATCTCAGTTAAGAGTATGACTATATTCATATTGGGGTTATTACAATGCAAATAAAAAAAGAGTATGACTATATTCAGCTTGAAACTTTGGTTTTCTTTGCCATTTCTTTCTTCTCTCTTCCTATATTCCCTCACCTCGCTGATGTTCTACATTCAGCTCTGTTCATTGTCTCCCACTTTGTCCCCCAATTTTCATTCCCACATTCACATCCTCAAAGATGCCCTCTCCGCTCTTGCCAGGACCATTCCAACAGCCTTGAGTTCTTTGTCTCTACCATCAGCACCCAGAAATGTGACCAAAAGTTGTCATGTGTTCATGCCAATGCCCTGTTCAAGTAAATTTTAGAGATTTCACATGGCACACAGGAAAGAAAACACAGCTACATTTCTATGTTTGCATATCAAAGTTCTCCAAAGGTCAGTTCTAATTAATCTTTCCTTTCTATTTCCCACTGTAAATGTCTCTCTTCTTTTCTTTTTGCTCACAAATAATGTTAAAAATAAGTTGGAAGGCATTGGCATCTGTGCGAATAGCAAAAGCCTTAACATGAGCTGTAAGAAACTTGAGGAAAACATTGATCTCACAGTCCCTGGCCTTCAGGAGGCTCTGGATGCCAAGACTGCCAAGAGCCACCTAGTGGAAGACAAGATCCGCAATGCCAGAATGGATTTGCAAAATGATGCCCCAGCTGATGGTGTCATTGGTATGATCAGAGAGGGTGTGTTCCTCTATCTCTAGGCTAAATAAGATTGAGCATATCTCCTCTGAGGAGCTCAATATCATCTATAAAATGACTCTGTACTGACTCATCTCTACCCACCACTACTAAAATTTTCCCACCCTATGGGAGAAAATCAGGAACCAGTTAGTATTTACACCAGTTCCAAAGGCCAGTTATCAAACTGCTCATCTCTTGCTCAAAGCCACAGTTGAAGAAATATTAATGAAGGTTCAAAGCAAAGCAAAACAAAACAGAAGAAAAATTTAAAAAACAATGGCCTTCTCACAGTTACCAGGCTCCCTGCCCCAAGCTCTGTCTTGTTTTGTCAGCTGCTACCCAAAATTTAGTGAAAGGAGGTAAAACCCATAACTTCACTTTTTTTTAACTTGTGTAATCCTTGGTAAAAATATATATAATATGCATATATATGTGTGTGTACATGTATGTATATATGTATGTATGCATGTATGTATGTACTAGGGATTGAACCCAGGAGGATTCTATTTTTGAGATACACCCCCATCCCTTTTTATTTTTTATTTTGAAACAGAGTCTCGCTAACTTGCTGAGGCTGGCCTTGCACCTGAGATTCTCTTTTCTCAGTCTCCCAAGTACTGGGATTTCAGGCATGTGCTACTGTGCCTGGCTAATTCTTGAATATTGAATCACATAAAACAGTCAAAAAAACAGTAGCTGTATTAGGCAAGTAAGTAAATCACTAAGTTCACACATAAAATATATTCAACTCTCAGCATTTCTTTCCTCCTTTTTCCTTATTTCATCTTTGAATTGACAACATCAGCAGCTTGTAAAACAAGACTTTAGACCTCTTTGAAACCAACATCATGGGATGACTCTGAATAAAACAAAGGAAAATGTAAGAATAAATCTGAATGGAGAAACAGGATTATCATAGCCTGGTAATTAATATATAGTTGAGAGAGGTATAGTTTACCACCTAGTGGTTATAAATAAATATCATTTAGTCTCAATAAAACCAAGAGGGTTAAAGTGCTCCTGAGAGGTTGAGTACACAAACTATCAAGTGACCATTTCATTGTTAAGGCTCAAGATGCTGATAATAGACGGGCAGGATGTGAAGTCAGCATTTCTCCTGCTGTTGGCTCACAGCAAGAAAAAATAACATTTTCACTATTGTTACTGCTCTATGGGGGGATTGTCAGAACCAACCACTTGTATCCTTATTACCCCAAAGGGGGTTTTCAAAGTAGCAACCAAACTGTTCCATTTCTACAGTGCCATGAGGCTCTTTCTAACCACTGACCATTTCACTGAACATAATTCAAAACTTTACTGAATAAATGAAAGTACTCAGTTATTTTTCCCTATTTAGTGAAGAGAGTTGTTTTCATAAAATTTGATCCCCTATTTTGATAGGGGATCAGTACATGATGCTAACAAATAACATCTTGAAATCATATAATGCTTTACAATTAAAAACTGATGCCACATTTTCATACTGGAGGCCTTCTTCATGAGCACTCTGACAAGTAGTTGTATCAAATAGTAATTCCATTTTACAGATAAAATGAGAAAATAACAGTAGCTGAGGCTCAGAGAAATTTACAAGCTTGTCAATGAGTCATCATACAGTAGTGGAGTGGAAATGAAATGTATTACAATGTTTTTTTTTCCTTTTTTGGTGCTGGGGAATTCTACCAGGGGCATGCTACCTCTGAGCTACATCCCCAAACCAATTTTTATTTCTTATTTGGAAACAGTTCTCCCTAAATTGCTGAGAGCCTTGCTAAGTTGCTGATCCTGGCTTCAAACCTATGATCCTCCTGTCTCAGCCTACCAAGTAATAGGATTACAGTCATATACCACCATGCCCAGCTGGAATTAGTACCTTTGACTTTTAAAATTTTAATGATAAATAATTCCAATGTATTCAATGCCAATTAATATTTGTGTACTGATCTCAATGTAAATCCTCTTTTGGAAATGCTGGTGCATGTTATGGCTGGTTCTGAAACAAACAAACAAACAAACAAACACCACTTTAGGGTAAATAATTAAAAATGTAGCCCACTGATAAGGACTTCAAAACTTTTTCTTCAGTTCAAAATATACCCAGGAAAGGATTAAAAACCTAGCCTACTATTTATTCTAAAGGGAAGCCATCTCAGAATTAACAAGGAAAGCCATAATACTTTTAATGGCATGATGATATCATTAGTAAAACATAAATTTATACTATGTTTAATGTAGTGATATCTCACAACTGTATACTACCTCCAACCCCCCCATTCTGTCAAGTTTATAAAAGATAAAGTTATAAAAGATAAGATAAAAGATAAACTGATAGATGTCTTACAGAACTCTCTAGATTCACCATTCATGTAAAGGTTCCAAATTGAAAAAGAATGATCCTTAGTTGACCAGGGATACATAAAATGTTAGGACCCATAGAGAAGTATCATAGGCACTAAATAACCATTACTTACTATTGGCTTCATGAAAATGTTATTTAGATACAGCCCAATAGTGGACTATACTTTCAAAATCAGCTATTGGAAACTGAAGTTCACTGCAGTTGTAAGATCTGAGAATAAATAAATAACTTGATTTTAACATAAATAATCAAACAAAAATTATCATTTTAAAATAAGTTTTCTGTGTGTATGTTTGCATGTGTATGTTTGGATTTAATTTTTTTCATATAACAGAAAATATTTTACTCCCCTGCCTCCCAGAAGGAGGTGAGGAGGTGTACATTACATTCTGTCCACAGATGGTTTGGAGTGGGCTCAGGGTTTTTATATGTTAAATAATGACTTGGGGTGAGTGAGGAGGGGCAGCTGTCAAGGGAACAGATCAATCGGCCAATTGAAATGTCATTTTTCCACTTACCATAGGATGTTGCCATGTCTCTTTGCTGTCTCTCTCACCCTTTTTTTTTATTCTTTTGTATTTTGATTTAGATATAAAAGCTGAGACATAATTTAAACTGACAGCAGAATCAAACAGTGTGACCTTGCCAGGATTGTTTCAGGCCTTCAACTCAATCCACTGGGGGTAGAGCGTAGGCAGAGGGAGGGAGAGGGAGAGCGAATGAGAAGGGAGTGAGCTCCTCTCTCCAGATGGCCTTGTGCTCATGTGCATGTGTTCCTGGAGGGCTGGTCTCTGGTCTGGAGGATTCTAAACCTTTCTAACAGGGTAATGAGAGCTTAAATGAAAAAGAGAAGAGAAGCAGGATACAAGCAAATGGCAAAGACTGGAGCAATAGAGTGGTGAAGGTCATGGAGGCCTCATAGGTGGCTGCATCAGAAAGGGAAGGACTGGTATCTTAGGTTTCAGAGCTTCCTCTTGCCCAGGTAGGGAGAAACAGCCAGTGCCCACTTTGGTAACGGGATAACCAGATAAACACTACTGTGTCAGAGGACACACACTGAAAGGATGGCTGGCAGGAGGGCACTTAAGACCGTTGCTCACAATGGACCCCCAGAAGGTTTTTGAGCAATAACTGCAATTTGTATATCCAGGGGTGGCCTAATAGGCATGTTTGAGATGACTGCAGATGGTATAAGATTGATGCTGGCTTTCTTTTAATAACTCTGAATTTCAGAATGCTAAGTGGCAGTGTTGATGCCCTTTCTTCCAACCAGCATAGAGTGTCTGCCTGGAGGATGCCTATCTCCAGATAGTAGGTGGCTTGGGGGGCATGTCATCAGGGCGATGGGTTGAAAGGTCTTCACTCCAGCCATGCCCTGGGAGAGCCAGATGGATCACTCTGTCCCACATCAGAGAGCACCTTTACAGGCCAGTGTATTTTTGTTTGTTTGTTTTGAATAATGATGGGAAACTTTGAGCAAGTGGCCAGAAGAAAGTGTTTTTCAAAACAGGAGACTAGGGAAGTAGGAAAGTATGGCAATGATGGGGAGATGGGTATTGGAAACAGCAACAGGAAGCTACAGTATGTGAAAGGATTAAGGGGATATATCAGATAAAACAATAGTCTGAAATAGGTTCATGGCCTGCCCAGGTTTGCTATTAGACATAGAGTGATAAAGATAATAATAATGGTAATGACACAGCAGCTACCACTGAATGGATGTTTGGGCCTGGTGCTGTTTTATTTTTTATATATTTAATTTATTTTATTATTTACTTATTTATTGGTACTGGAGTTGAACCCAGGGGCACTCTACCTCCAAGCTATACCCCCACGCCTTTTATTTTTTTTATTTTGAAATGAGGTCTCACTAAGTTCCTGAGGCTGTCCTTGAACCTGAGATTTTCTTGTCTGAGCCTCCCAAGCACTGGGATTAAAGGTGTGCTCCCAGCTCTGACACCATTTTAAATGCTGAATGTGACATTTCATATTACCCTCCCAGCAAAGTGGTGAAGAGGGGGCTTAGAAAGTGTCAGAATCAGAGTTTATACCCATGTAGATTGACTCTAGAATTTGCTTAGGTCACCACAGGGAGTGCTGTGTGCTGTCATCTAGTCAGTACTCTTCTGAGCCCTGACTTTCAGGCTAGGATTTTGAAGGTGTCACTGAAATGTGGACATTGTGTCCTTCAAGACATTTAACATTTCAGCACCAAAGAAAGACAGTTTTTCTTCAGATTCAGATGAGATATGAATAAATAGTAAAGACCTCTCAAAAATAATTGAAAATAATATCACAGTGACCAAAATGATACTTGAAAGAAGTCATGACACAAAATGAGAATCATGTTGAGAACCCAAGAAGGTTGGAACTGAACAGACTGAAGCAGCATTCAGGAGTTGGAGAGCGAGAGAGGAAGAGAATGTGTTCCAAGCAGCAGGGATATCATGACGCTGAAGTGGCGCTGAGCACGTCATATTTTAGGGACAGTGTATATATAGAATGGAGGGCTTGGTGGGCAAGTGAAAGCTGCGGAGTCAGGCTAGTCTGAGGAAGCAGAAGAGACTTGATGTGAGAAGAAAGATGTCACAGGTTTCTGAGCAAATGGGCTACCCAGGTTAAAGTGGAATCCTGGAGACTGTTGCCATTGCCAAGTTGATGGAGTAGAGACATCCATCTGGTCTATCTTTAAAAAAAAAACCCTCTAAGTAGCTAGCACAACTTCTGTGACATGTAGTCTTGATATGGGGAGACTCAGTGCTTGCAACAAACCACAGATACCAACAGAGCTTGTGTTCCACACCAGAGGAATGAGTCAGTCCTGCCTGTTCTGCAGTCAGCTCCCATGCCTGGCATATAATACATGGGTTTCTCCGACTCGCAGCTCCAGCAGTGGGAGTGGGAGGAGGCCAAGGTTGAAAGGTGCTAGTTTCAGGCTTGTAAATACACGTTTTAGTTGAAAAGAGCTATCCTGTGTATAGGTCACTCCTCCCCCACTCCGAGCAGAGTTTCATCCTTCAGCTAACTGGAATTACCACATTATTTCACTCCACCAAGTTTTCTTGACTTGGCAGTTTTTCTGGTTGCCTGATGGTCACAGACCATACTCTGTCTTTCGCTGATTACAGGGACCTGGGAAAGTAGGGGCTTGGGAAGTGCACACAGCTGTCCTGGGGGCCCCAGCACCGAGCAGTCCCTGAGCTGGAGTTTTGTTGTTGCTAAAAGAGAAAAAACTCAGTCTCTCCTGCCCGTTCTCCCTCCCATTCTTCAGGTGACCCCTCAACCCCTCCAGATCCCCTGTTTTCTTCCTTTTAACTTTGCCCATCTCTGTCAGGATATCCCTTCCTACATTTGCAAACAGAAATTGTCCACAGATAGACTGGGGGCCTTTCTGAGTGTGTGTGTGTGGGGGGGCCTCCATCATTCCTGCTTGAGAAAAAGACATCTCTACCGTCAATGACAGCAACCCATGCCCAAGGCACAAGGTGCTTAGGAAAGCACATTTCTTCATTGTCCCCTTGGCAATCTTTCTTAACCCCATTATGGGCTTCTGAGACTCAGGGTCAAAGAGACTGCTGAGGTTGACTGAGGTTCCCATACATACTTCTGATATAAAATCTGGGAATTGGAGAAGAAGTAGAAGTCCACAGTGAAGTCCACTTTCGATACACAGCTACCTTCACTTCCTAATACCTCTGCTTTGCTTCCTTCACACTATTATCCATCAATTTTTATAGAAGAATGGAATGTATCCACTTAAAAATACTTTTAAATTTCTTATTTTATAGCAGTTTTAGATGTACATAAAAATTGCAAAGCTACTACAGTGACTTCTCCATCTACCTTACACCCATTTTCCTCTATTATCTTACATCAGAATGGGGCATTTGTTATAATTAGTGAACCTATGTTGACACATTATTTTTAACTAATGTCTCTACTTTATTCACATTTCCTTTCATTTTGCCTAATGTCCTTTTTCTGTTCTGGGATCTCATCCGGATACCACATTACATTTAATTATGTCTCCTCAAGTTCCTCTAGACTATGACAATTTCTCAGACTTTCCCTGTTTCTGATGACCTTGACAGTTTGGAGGAGTACTGGCAAGGTATTTTGTAGAATGTCTCTCAATTGTAATATGTTTGTTATTTTTCTCATAGACTGAGGTTATGGATTTTTAGGAAGACAACCACAGGGGTAAAGTACCATTTTTGTCACATCGTATCAAGGGTGCATACTGTCAATATAACTTCTCACTGTTGATGTTGACCTTGAGCTCATGGCTGAGAAAGTGTTTATCAGTATTTATCAGGTTTCTCCACTGTAAAGTCACTCCCCACCCTTTCTATATTTTACTTTTTGGGAAGAAGTCACCACATGCAAACCACCATTACAGAGTGGGAAGTAAGGCTCTGTCTCCTTGAAGGCCGGGCATCTACATACATTACTAATAATTTTTATGAACATTAAATTTATTTGCTCTTCTTTATTTATTCAGTCATTTATAATAGTTTGGATTCATGGATGTTATTTGGGTTATAACCCAAAACTGCTCTATTTTGTTTTTTAAATTGTGGAGCTTTGGCTATGGGACCTCCTTCAGCTGTCTCCTATGTCCCTTGACATATCCCCTTCATTGTGCTCATGGATGAATATTCCCTTTCTTTATGGAACTTTCAGCTGTTCCCGGCTCATTTTGAATATTTCCTGTCTCAAGTATAAAGGAGATACTTCTTCAAGGAACTGTGGTGGTTTGTGTTATTGGAGAATAGTATTATTTATTTATTTATTTTTGCGGTACCGGGAATTGAACCCAGGGGCGTTCTACCTCCGCGCTACACCCCCGGCCCTATTTTTTATACTTTATTTTGAAACCGGGTCTCACGAAGTTGCGGAGGGCCTCACTAGGTAGAGAGAGAAAGACAGAGAGACACAGAGAGAGAGAGGGAGAGAGAGAGAGATAGATCGATCGATTCATCGATCGATCGCACGCGCATGCGCGCTGAGGCTGGCCGCGAACCCAGATCCTCCGGTCTCCGCCTCCCAAAGTACTGGGATTACAAGCCTGCGCCACCATGCCCAGTGGAGAATAGTATTAGAAATCAAGATCTGGCCACCAGGTAGAAGCCAAAAATCTTTGAGCACCCAACCGTGAAATTTCGTGTCCAGACTTATTCAGTGATGAGTATAAATATCACAAAACCTTGCAAGATAAATATTTATATATTCTTTTGTAAGATGAAAATGGGGGGATGTAGGTCATAGGATACAATGTAGCAAATATGTTGGATGAACAGGTCAACAGATTGAATGGACAGCATGAGAACTGTAGTTAACATAATAGCATACTGTACTCAGGATTTCTGCTAAATAAGTAGATTATAGCTGCTCTTGCTATGGGGATAGCTATAAAATATAGGTAACTGTGAGATGATGGGTATGTTAATTTTTCTACTGTAGTAGCTATGCATGTGTGTATATGTCTTAAAACATTATTTTTCTACTTTAAATATGAATATTACAATTTTTAATGGAGAACTGGAGAGATTAAAGGATTTTTCAAGTTTACATAGTGAGAGTCACAGCTAGAATTTAAACTATTTATCCAGTCCTAGAACTGTAATTCTCAGCTGCTTATTCTCTATTAAAAATTAGAACATCAGAAACAAGATGAAAATAAAGAATGAGTTCCTTGGATTCAAATTTATTTTGTGTGTGTGTGTGTGTGTGTGTGTGTATTGCAAGGTTGTTAGATCTGTTCATGCAGAGTTTTTAGCACAATGCCTGGCATGTGGCATTTGATAAGTTTTAGTGTCTGATATATCATTATCATCTTTACTACTTCATTTTATGCTGTCACAAGCTTATATTTCTGTTCCCATTCTTGAACCATCTACCAAGAGTGCCCTGAAATGTCCCTAATCTTGGTCTTACAGAAGTGGTAAATTAACAAGGCATTCACTCCTGGGTATCTAATACCATCAAACACAATATCCAGAATGTGAATAAATTATTCTTAACTATGTCATTTCCTTCTTCTTGTTGTGGAGTAATGGAAGGAAAGTTTGGTAGTGGCATAAAGATGAAATAATGAAGAAAAAGAATTATACCTACTTTGACTAAAATTACTAGATCTATTGAGTTGGTTTGCGAGCTAACCCAAACTCCTTTTCCTGGAGTCTCTTATAACTTCTTTCTAGCATCTCTTCATAGCAGTCTTCTTTCCTACCTGAAAATAGATATGATTGTGCAGGGTAAGAATTTATATCCTGCCTTCTCTTCTCTGAAACTACATGCAGGGCTGGGGGGGGGGCATGTGAGGAATCACAGAGGTCACTGGGTCATGATGAGCAGCCCTCCTCATTTCCTAAATATTAAATCTGAGTTATACACAACTTAGTTATACATAAAGTGACTGAATACATAAATCTGCTACCATTTCTACTTTAGCTTAGCAGTCTCCTGAAAGACCTGTTTGCAGAGCACATACTTTAAACTAATAGAAGACCTGTTCTCAGGACACATACTTTAAACCAATAGATACAGACCTGGGGTAAAACGTGACTAGAAAGGGAGAGAGAAGCAGTGTTCCCTTCATGAACTGAGGTTAGGGTTTTCTTTTCTTTCAAGTGACATGTTTAGGCTTTAGCACCTCTGATCAGAGAAAGAGATCAGTGGATCTCTGAGATGCAGGGTTTACATGATGTCACCCTTTTCAACTTGAGTAGTTCTAATGCAGGGAAGACAATCAGGAGACACTACACATGCAGTGCAGGCCTGGCTGACTGCTGCATTATTTTCCCAATAAATTGAAGACATTTGGGGCACAGTTTACCACTGGTCAAATTCACTGTCAGGTCGAGGCAGAATAATAACACGTGACTGTGTAGAATATATATGCGACATTCAGACTGGGGGTGAACCCTGATTCACGCATCTCACTCATTTCTCCACACCCTGGCCAGTGTCAAGTTTGTGGCTGGACCTATAAAGTTACCTCTGTTCAGCTTAGACTAGGGAGGGCTATGCCCCAATAGGATTTATTTTTCAGTGGAACCCTTGGTCAGCCTCTGATGGCAGCTAAAGCTAATTTTGTAAATAAACAGAACCAAAGAAAGATGAAAGAAAAAGGAAGGAAGGCATGGAGAAAGAAGACAAAGGAATAGAAAATTCATGCAGTTGGGATTTTTTTGTTGTTGTTTTTTGGGGGTTGTTTTTGTGCTGGGATTCAGACTTTTAAGGCCTCACACTTGCTAGACAAGTGCTCTACCACTGAGCTACTATATTCCACCCCTGCATAATTGTTCTTGATTCATTTGTTAATATATCAAAGGAATAATCCAGGATTTGAAAATTTCCACATGTTCTCACTCATTTGTGAATGCTAAAAAATGATCTCAGAAATGAAAAGTAGACTACTGGTTACCAGAAGCTGGGAAGATGAGGGGAGGAAGAGTTGGGTGGTGTATTGATTATCAGGAAAATAATTATAGTTAGATAGAAGGAATAAGTTCTAGTGTTCTATAGCAGAATAGGGTACTGTGGTTGACAAAAATGTACTATATGTTTCAGAATAGCTAGAAGAGATTATTTTAAATATCCCCAACACAAACAAATGACAAATGCTTGAGGTGACAGATGTGCTAATGATCTTGATTTGCTCACCGCATATTCTATACATGCATCAAAACAGTACACTGTAACCCATAAAGATACATAATTTTTAAGTATATATTGAAACCATTGGAAAGATGTGGGAGTGAATAGATGGGTAGATCTATCTGGTACTAGTTTAAAGTGCTCATGCCCTTTTTCTCTTTTTCCTATTTTTCTGATACTGTCCTTTTTAGAATCATTGAAATATAAGAGAACAACATCAAAGATCATCTAAAGCCATCCTCTTTTATTAACAGATAATTTTATTCCTGAGAAACTGAGCTGATCTGTGAAATGATTGCAAAGCCCACATTCCAACCCATGTTTTCTGGTTACCATAATGGGTAGGGCTATTCCCCCCATCATCTACTATGTCCTTTTATGTCTTTCTCCTCTTCATCCTCCAACCATCCCCAGCCACACACAGAGTTAGTCCTATATTTGTTCCTGTTACTGCTATATTTGCAACTTAAGTTATGGATGGAAACATGGAGCCTCACTGATTTCTGGCAGAGTTCTGCCTCATATGCTGACAAGCATTCCCTGGCCCTGGGCACAGGTCCAACAGCAGGTGCCTTGCTCAGCAAAGGGCTCCGTAGTTGCATCTCCGAGGAGGCAGGTGGAGGTCCAACACCATCTTTCTGCTGCTTAGAGGTTGTGATCTACCACCAGCATTTCTCTCACCAGGTGAAAGGAAGGGAGACTATTGCTGCCAAGATTAGCAACACTAGACATGGGAGGTGGCCACAGGGAGCATCTGCAACAGCTTAGGGATTCTTAGCTTGATGGATGGGCAAGAAAATCAGATGAGACATTTGGGTTTGTTTACATAGGACTGTGGTCCATGAACCTGAGTAGGGTGACCTTCAGGTCATGATAAAATGTCTGCATATTTCTGACGTTGAAAGCAAACTCAAGGTAAGACCCAGAGGAACTGGATTTGCATTATGACAGGGCTCTTTGGGGGACAAATTATACTTGTTTAATAATATGCATTTCATTTACTTTTGAGCATTACAAATCAATTTAGACACATATAAGACATGTTCACATATAGAGCAGTTATAGTTATAGATGAGCAAATGGAAGATGATGAAAACAGGACTTAAATTTTATAAGAGGCATAATGTTTTAATGTTAATCAAAGGTTATGGGCATACAGAAGGAATGCACAGGACACACAGCGAGACGGATGGCACAAAGGCAGCAAAGCACAGGACATATGTAAGTGCAGTTAAAATAATTTTTGAGAGAATATATAAGGTTTCAGTAGGAGTATAATAAAAGAAAGTGTTGAAAAGAATGACTTGCAGACTTAAAATGCCTGGAGGAAGTTTGTCCTCTTAGACTGGCAAGCCAATGAAAATATTATTTATTAGAGGACTGATTTAATTTAAAAACCATTTAGGAATAAATCCAGCATGCAGATGATATACTGGAAATGCTAAAGGTCAAAGACAGTGGTTCAATTCCAAATTTCTGTCAATTATCCAAAGATAAAAAGTTATGGGTCCTGAATTAGGGTGGTAGCAATGAGAAATGAAGGTAAGGATGGATAGACAGATGGATGGAAGAAGTCCTGGCCAGAAACAATGGAGTAGCTCAGGTGATAATTTTTTTTTATGGAGCTAGGGAGAATGGGTCAATAATGATGCACAGGTTAGATGGGAAAGTGATCTGACTGCAGCATAATTCTCTCAGTTGTCTGAGAGGGGTTGATTTGTTTGCATGCGATTAACTCAGGGTTTGACTTTAGGTGACTAGGAAAATGGTAGCATAACTAAAATATGAAGAAAAGTCAAAGAGCAGAGATATCTTATAGGACAAAGGAGAAAAATTTCCAGGACAAGCTCTAGGTAATAGCAGTGAATGGACTGGAAAACTTTGGGAAGGGCAGCCCCATTTCTCAGAGAAGGCAGCAGAGTTGGTGCGGAGATAGCACATCAAAAGCCCAATGTTTGCAAGGCAGATAACAGAGAGCCAACAAGTGAGCCTGTGTCACACATTTTTTCTAAGGCCAGGGAGGGTAAATAAAGTATTTTTCAGAAATGGCATAGTGAAAGAAATAAGAAAAGCAGGATACCATTCTACAGGGGACGAAGTCTAAATTACTAGATGCTTTATCCATTTTGTGTTGCTATATCTAAATACCATGGACTAGGTAGTTTTTAAATAAAATAATTTTTTTCTCACAGTTCTGGAGGCTGGAATGTCTAAGATTAAGGGGTTGGTGTCTGGTGAGGGCCTTCTTGCTGTGCCATCCCATGGTGGGAGATAGAGGGCAAGAGAACACACATTAGAGATAGGAAGAAGGTCCCTGGCTTACTTCTACAACAGACTACTTCCTGAGATAATGAACTCACTCCCACAATAAAGACCCAATTCATTTAATGCCCTCATCACCTCTTAAGGGTCCTACCTCTTAACACTTTCACATTGAAGATTAAATATCCTACCCATGATGTTTGGAGGAAACATTCTATTCAAAGCATAGTACGAAGGGTTAGAGAAAGAGTAGGTGTAAACATAGAGGTGATAATTATAGAGTAATGTTCAAGAACAGAAAGTTAATTGCATCCACATTGATGCACATAGAACCTTCCTTTTTGAGAATGAGACTTGAGCTGCCCTCTTATTTCAAACCCCATCTCATGCTCAGTTCACTTTTTCATTTGCATGCAATACCCATTATTATGTAAGATTTGACAGGCAATCAAATCCATATTTTTCTGTATCCTAGGTAACCGATACACTGAGTCTAGAGGGTCTCAAATAATTTTCTTCCCTAGTAGACTTCTCTACCTAGCCCAGAGAGACCTGACTCCTGCATGTCTGTTACATAGACTACACCATTATTCTGCTCTTTCTCTCTGAGCCCACCAAGGTTTCTTTATTTTTTAATACTCCTCATCATTTAAAAATATAGTATATTAATAATAAAACTCCTTATAATATTGATTGAAATAATAGTTTTTATATTTGTATAGCTATGTTAGTCAGCTTTGCATTACTGTAATAACATACCTGTGATAATCTATTTAAAAAGGGGAAAGGTTGATTTTGGCTCATAGTTCCAGAGGTTTAGTCCATGATCAGTTGACCCTATTGCTTATGGGCCTGTGGCAAGGCAGTACATCATGACGGGAAGCCATGATTAAAGAAATTGCTAATGACATGGTAGTTGGAAAGCAAAAAGACTAAGGAAGGTACCAGGGTCCCAATATCCTTTTCAACGGCACACCCAATGACCTGACTTCCTCCTACTAGGCCCTGACTCCTAAAGGTCCCACTACCTCCCAATAGTCCCGTAGGCTGGGTACTAAGCCTTTAACATATAGCCTTTGGAGGACATTAAATATACAAAATATAGCAAGCTATTATGGTTTCCTAAGTGCTAATGTCTTTATTTCTTGGCTTTCATAATAGCCCAGGAGTTGAATAGGATAAACATTGATGCCCATTTCACACAGAGGAAAACTGAAGACCTAACAAAGAATGTATAAAGAGCATACACTGAAATTCGGACCACATTCATATATTTTTTTTTTGCAGTACCGGAGAATGAACCCAGGGGCATTCTACCTCCGTGCTATACCCCCGGCCCTATTTTTTATACTTTATTTTGAAACCGGGTCTCACGAAGTTGCGGAGTGCCTCACTAAGTAGAGAGAGAGAGAGAGAGAGCTGAGGCTGGCCGCGAACCCAGATCCTCCAGTCTCCGCCTCCCAAAGTACTGGGATTACAAGCGTGTGCCACCATGCCCGGTTCCACATTCATATTTTTCTGGACTTCTCACCCAGTTCTTATTTCATGTCCAGACACTGCACAAATCTTCCCCTACAGAAAACCCCACAGGGCTCTCTTTCACAATGTGATACAGTCCTTGAGAACACTGGCTTTGTGGTCACACAGACAGCAGTTACAAGTCTGCTGTGTGTCCTGGAAAAGGCCACAAGTGCTCTGAATCTCAGGTCCATCACCTGGAAGACTTGAAGACTAGGACTATGTCATCACAGCATTGCTGTAAAAATCAAAATAAAATTATGTTATAGAGAATGCATAGGAACCACCTGACAAAGGTTAATAGCAATCATGTTATTTATTTAGGCTTTATATTGATATTTGAACATGAGCTATCTGTCACAAGCAGTCCTCTAAAATCCACACAGTGTGCCCTTGAATGTCCTCCTGTAGTGAGGGGAATTTGCATTTGAGGGAAATAAAATATATTTTTGGAGACCAGTAATTTATATGTACCTATTGAAACTGAAATAATTTCAGATAAGTAAAGAAACCATAGTATTATTGATTAAATAATCCTTAGTTAAAACAAGTTGATTTTTGTCTTGAGGCTTGACTTTTTTTTAATCTTGTTTTGCTTTTTTCTTGTCCTTATTTTTCTTTTTCTTTCCTTTTAAGCCATGGCACCTTGTGGTGTAGTTCTAGCCCTTCAAAAATATGGAAGACTGTCAGATCTCAAAGCCCACATCAACAATAAAAAGGGAGGGACAGAAATTTCACTCAAATGCAAATACTTCCATTAATTACTGGCATTAACAGTAAAAAGGAAAGTAGGAAATTACAGGCCTGGAAAGCAAGTTCTGGTTTTGAATGTTCTGCCTATTTCTGCATGATCACAGCTTGAAGTTCCTTTCCTTGCAGGGTCTGGATGAATGGGACTGGAAACTCAATAGGGTTGGTGTGTCAAGAAATGTCAAAATCACAATATTCTGCTGGTTACAGCATATAACCAGAATGCATACCTACTCATCACCTGTGCTCCTTGCTCTGCTACCCAGATAGAATATAGTTAGAAGGATCACTGGTAGTCAGACATTCCCTGAGAATTCATCCTGAGACCCCATATGGGAAGCACTGTCATGAGCTTTCCCTGCAACAAACTGTGTCTTCTAAATGCAGCTGATGAGAGCCTCATTCATGAGGAAAAATACCTCTAACCTGTGTAAGTCATTGATGTTATAAGGATTAATTTATAGACACATACCTCCTAGGAATTTTAAGTTTTTTGTTTTTGCCTTTCCTTATGAAAGGAGAATTATGGGATAAATTTATAGGCCTCATAGCTGATGAAAACTTTTATCAGCAGGACCAGATAGGCTACAGAAATCCATTTGACATCTCACTCTTGCTCTTCTATCTACAGGCTATGTCAAGGTGTGAGAATAGCACTTCACCTACAAAAATAAGTGGTCAAGGGACCACCTGGGAAGCCTGGAAGGTACTTTAAATAAAGGCAGAAGAGCACTATTAATGTGTTTCTATACTGAGGCGCTGGCTTTTTTTTTAATAATGAGAAGGGCAATCTCTTTAAGAAACTCATGTTTATATAGAAGAGAAGATAGGGGAAATGGATCATATCAAGATGAGAGAATGAAAAAAAATCTGTCTTCAAAGTTAGGAAGAGGTTAAAAAATATAGTGGTGTCTCACACTTAGAAAAGTTATGGGATACAGCTTTGTAGAAAGTCTGAGTCTTGCTCATTTGTTTGACAGCTTTCAGTGAGTGAGGAACTGTGGGCCCTGCCAGGGATGGAAGGACCAAAGATAAGAGGTGCCCCCAAAGACTTCTGGCATTTTTTTATTTAGAATCAAAGATTGCTGGAACCAAAGGCAACCTGAGATAAGAGGAGCTCAGATCTCTTCATTTTTCAGAGAAGACAACCGAAGCCTAGGAAGGTGATGTGATTTGCACATTTTTAAGTAAATTTGCTAGTTGCCAAGTCAAGGCTAAAAACCTGACAGTCCTAATAATTCTTAATTCATGGCTCTTTTTCACTGTACCACTCCCTTCACACATCTCAGATGTGTGTAAGAGTTTTGTTCTGAATATTTCCCTCTCTTCTTTCGAGGTAGGGAATACAGCAAAGATGAGAGAAGTTTCTATTGAGCTTTTGCTTCTGTTCATTCAACCCCTTCCATCACCTCTGTCCTCCACACAAATTAACACAATGATCATACTGTGGTATTCTGGTGAAACTAATCTTGAAGTTGTGCAGTCTGTCTGAAGAAACCCTGGCTGCTCTGTCAGTTGGTAAAGGGCTCTCTAAAGAGCTCCTTCTTGCTCATGGCACAGGATAATTCTTTGTAATCAGAGGCATCTTTGACGCAGTGAACCCCCAGGAGAGTCAGTGTGCACTTGCAGAATGCTCCTTCAGTGCCATCTACTACGAACATTTCTCTGTTATCTACCCTTTCCGCACCCAATGCCCAAGCCCTTGACCTTGATTATTAAACATGGAAACAGACACTTAAAATTTTAAGTCATAGTTTTGTATCAGATGAAGTGATTGATTGCCTTTCTTCCTTTAGGTTTTGTGGTATTTTGGTCACTTACTAGAATTTGAGTCCCTCTTTAAACTGGAATGTATATTTTCTTTTGTTAACTATCTGAAGACAAATGTGTTCCAAATATACACATACCCTATTATTCACTAGTTTGATATTAGTCCATTAAGTTCTTAAATATATAATTTTGTGTATGCTCTGAAATTGGAGAATCATGAGCTTTTATTCCTCATGAGCACACCATGAGGTTATTTGATAATGATGTGTTCAGTAAAGAGGTAGGAATAATGACAAAAAATGCATTGTAATTCTACTTATTTGTATAAATATAGAAGGACAATTGAAATCTAGTTGGTCAAGTGAACAAGAATTTATCCTGAAATCAGAATGTCACTGAGTATCACATTCTATAATAGAGGAAACATGATTGCTTATTTCTGATATATGAGAAATAAAGTATTCATATGCATTGTATAGTATTTTTTGCTAACTAGTAAAGTGGAATATCATTTAATGTTTATAATCATGGTGTGCATTTTATGGTGGTAAAATGCTGGAACTTTGACACTTTCACATATGTTCTTTCCTCTTGGCAGCACGCCAAGACAAATGGAATGTCAGCTCCATGTTTGTTTGTTTATTTTATTACCTGTGACTTCTGGACACCCATACCAGCCTTTGGTACACTCTGCAATATGAGAATGATGTTATTCCCCTTGATAAATGCATCCAGGTTTGAGTGGCTTAACCACAATGTAGCTAAAAGGGAAAAACAATAAAAGTGTGCAAGGACTTAGGTAAAGCATGTAGAGGTCAAATAACAAATTGTAGATAGGTAAGTGGAAGAAGCAAACATTGATTCAAGCCAGAGCACTGAAAAATGATCTGCTAGAGACTGCTGCATATTACTGTGTCTGGGGAAACATTTGAGTAGCCTTAGATGTGGGCCAAAGCCCTTACATGCTTTAATTAGGGCTGTATTATTGCAGACCATTCATACAACTCGAGACTTGGAAAATAATCAATGGTCCCTATTCCCTTCACCTGCCCCGAATCTTGTTACCTTAGCAACAGGTATTACATGATTTTATGAATTTCCAGAATTATACTAACAGTTCACTTCTTAAGTGTGCATTTAGGTCAGTAAAGTTTTTTAAAGAGGGAAAGGAAACCCACAGTACATTGAATGAGAATGTGGAGGGTCAGCATTACATTCAGGGGGTCTGGAGAACACAGGTCCACAGCTCCTTCTGGTGTCCTGCAGATGCCAGACTCCCCACAGGCCATACAAGTGCAGAAAAATCCTTCCGTTTCTCCTCCCACTCCCAGAATAGGTTTCTTGGAATGGGCTTTAGATAGATGGCTCAGAAAGAAGAGCAGGAGGAGGAGGAATGATAGCAGGAGTAGAAGCAGGGCATAACAGAGGAGAATATACTGAGGAAATGATGGTGGAGGTGGTGTTGATGCAGAAGATGCTAGAGAAGATGGGGAGGAGAGAGGTAAAGTGGGCAGGAACAAGCAAAGTGAGTTCATGCCAATTTCACTTAACTGGCAAGATAAGGGAAATATGTATTACCATAATTGTGTGAATTCCCTTCAAGTACATGAATGTAGGCAAGTATAGGGCTGAAGAAGTCTCCACAATTTGGTGTACTGGTAGATGTCTGAGCATATGCTAACGTCTGATATGCAGGAGGTGTCTTGAGCTCAGAGCATGGCTTTATTTACCAAGTAAATATTAAGTTATATGAATTTATGTAATTTAAAGGATTCACACCCAAATCTCTAGAATATCTGACAGTTGTCTATGTCACCCATTTAGATAATTTAAGAAGTAATCTAAACATTTCTTTGGTACCAAATATGTTCTTGTTATTCTGTTTGCTCCTATTCTCATTGTGTAACAGTAAATATGACTGTCTAAGCTTAAGCAGTGGTTTAAGAGGTCTCACATGGAAAAGACTTTCATAAGTGATTCCCTGTTGAAGAATAATGTAAAAATACACAAGAGAGGAATAGTTTATATCATTTGTAAGTTTATATGAGCAATATTACTTTTATTGTTGCTATTGGGAAATAAAAACAAAGATATTTGGGATAGACTGTATATTTCTTGGTGCTCCTTAATTTTGAATTATTAAATTTATGGGGATAGGTTTTGACCTCAGATAAAGTTAATTCTGGGAATAGTTTTTGACTTAAGATAAACTAAATTATATGATGATGAGTCATATTGTAACATATTTCTGCAATCTGTATTAATACAAAGAATTTAATTAAAACCAAAAGTTGAATAGATCATCACCATTATTGGCTATTTTCATAGGACATAGGACTGTTCTGGACCAGGTGCTCCACAACCCTCTGTATCTGGTCCCTGGCTTCAGGCTAGAGTCTAAAGAGGGAATAGATTATGGGTGGAAAAATGTTGAGAGAATTCAGTCTCTCGTGGTCCAGTGCATTTTTCTGTAAGCTTGAGAATGCCAGTGCAGCTTTAGGAGCCATGGTTCCCTGTTTACACCATGAGCTGTTTGCCTAAGGACCCATCCTGTGTTGGACCACTGGGTAATTTCAAGAGTTGCACAGCTCCAACTGTTGTACATCATCCTTGACAGAATATGGAGCACTGCCCCACCTTTGTGAGAGGTAAGCTATGATGGACACCTCCTTGCCCAGCTGAATTGGTGGATGCCTAATTTTATCCACCATTCTGTGAAATGCTTTTAGGGAAGAAACTACCCTGTACCTAGTGAAGACTGTTACCACTTAGCAAATTCCCTGAGCTGGTTTTGAAGGTGCTGTCATTCAAGAACATATGGTGAAAATTATCTGCTAAGACATAGGCAATATTTGGGAATGATTTTTATGAACTTAATTTATCCAGCATCTTCAGTTGATCACTCTGCCTTGCAATTTCTACATTGCCTTTCAGTCATTAGTAATTTTCTTGCAATCTAACAACACTTAGCACTCAGAAGCTCTGCTGTGATAGCCAGCTGGATCACTCTGTTTGCTATTTTAGTGCAATGTTGATGGGTAGGTCAAGCCAGTACTACAAATAATTAAGTAAATACAATTTTTAAAAAATCAGGTGCAATGAAGACTATTTTCTTTTAACCTTTAAAAATAAAATCTAAATTTCCTGTTACCTTGAATGTGTGTAGAACATGGTGACTCACTTCCAAAGAATATATAGTATGGAAAGGAAAAACCAATAGCTTTACAATGGAGACATCTAATAACCAGTACCTTAACCAGGTTATCAAGGTTAGCATCACTAGTGCTAAGCCTGTTTATACCACATAGCCCTGATAGGATGTGATGAAGACAGCATGCTACCAGTCTGATACTCTTCACCTAAACCTGAAACCCCAGTAAAATCATGCAGAAATATATCAGGAAAACTCAATTTGAGGGTATTCCACAACATATATGAACAGTACTCTTTAAAACTGTCAAGGTTATGAAGACTAAAATCTAAGAAACTATCACAAATAGGAAAAGACTGAGGAGCCATGAGGATGAAATGCAATGTGGAATCCTGAATTGAGTCCTGAAAAAATTGGTGAAATCTAAGTAAAAACTGCATTATAATCAGTAGTGATATATCGTTGCTCATTTCTTAGTTTTTGACTATGTGCCTTGGTTATGTAAGGCGTTAGCATTAAGGGAAACTGGGTGATGGGTATAGAGGAATCTCTCTGTTTATGACCATCTAAGATAGTGTCCGTTGTGAAAAGCAGACCTCACTTAGACTGCAGCTATATTAGATTCCCAGGGATGCCATAACAAAGTGATGCAGACTGAGTAGCTTGACAATAAAAATGTATTGTCTTATAGTTCTGGAGTTGTGAAATCTGAAATCAAGGTGTCATCGGGGTTTGGCCTTCTGAGAGCTGTGAGGGAAGGATCGTTCCAGGCTTCTCTCCTGGCTTGTAGATGACCATCTTCCTGTGTGTCTTCTCCCTTCCATGACAGTCTGTGGCTCTGTCCAGTCAGTCATATTGGAATTGGCTGTTACTAATGATTTCAATTTAAAACGATTACCTCTGTAAGGACTCTATCTCCAAATATATTGGGAGTTTAATATATCTTTTTGGGAGGATATAGGTCAACCCATCACAGTGTTTCAGAGTTCTTCAGCCTTTTTTATTCTGTAGGTACCTTTGGCTCCATCATTTTTATCCCCTGCATCTAATATGTGACTAAATTCTACCATTTTTATTTGCCAAATGTTGCTCAAATTATGTACTCTCTTCCTCTGTGCCATCGCCATCTCCACTCCAGTCCAAACTATGGTCTCAGTTCATCTGGATAGGAAAAAAAAGTCTCTTTACTTACTTCCACAATTCTGTCCAAAGCCTGTGTTGCAAGCAGAGTTGTTTTCTTCACGATGCAAATCACCTGTGCTTCAAAACCTTCCAAGTTTTCCCATGGTTCTGAGATAAAGAGCAGAATATCTATCACGGCTTAGGGGCCTGTGTGATCTGCCAACCTCTTAGCCACATCATGAACTGCATTCAGCCTCATTCTCTCAGTTCCGCTGCACCCACCAACTCCAGATCCCTGTGGAAAGCAGGACCTCGCTCTACCATGGGCCGTTGCTTGTGCTGGGCTCGCCCCACCCTAAGTATCCTGTCCACCTGTTACCTCCCTCCTCATCCTTCAGATCTCTGCTCAGGCAGCAATGCCTCAGAAATATCTCCATGCATCCTGCAGACCAGACTAGCTCCCTTGTTAAGTCTTGTCTGGACAAATTATACATTTTCTTCAGAGCACTTTTCACAGTTTGAAATTTTATATTCTTGCAACTAACTTACTGACTTCTGTCTTCTGCACTGGGCTGGAAGATGCACAAAGCAGGAAGTATACCTCTGACGCTCTCTACGTTTTGTTTAGCCCCCATTGTAATGCAAGCTTGTGGTTATTCCAAATTCCTAAAGTAATTAATACACTAGTATATTTCTTTTCAATTTATTATTATTCATTTTGACACTTTATTCCTTCTTCTGGTTTATTCTATTGTTACTTGATGAATTTTCTAATAATATCTAAATCACCTTATTGTTAACACACTTATGTCACATCAGTTGTCCATACTTTGAGTAAGAAACAGGAATAATCATGTTTAGGATTTCCCTAAACCTAGTGACAGCAGGAGGCCAAGTTTGATATGCCATTCTAAGTAGAAAGTTTCAAATAATTTCCATATTTCTAAATTGACATATATATATATAAAATATTTTATTATACTTTGTAAACAATCTAAAGCTCTATATCCAAGTACTTTGAAAACATTTTAAGTTGTGTGTAACTAAGCATATAGATTTTCTATTGAGTACTGACTCTGAAGTGAGTATGTGTATTAAAAATGTTCTTTAAGCCTTTCCCCCACATCACAGAGAGGGCTCCAGACATTGTGAGAACACTCGTTAGTGTTCGCAGCACCAACAAATCACTTACAGCAAATGTGTCCTAGAGAAGCTTCTCCATCCTAGGTGATCTGTATCCAAGCATGGATGCTCTCTATTCAGTGGTTTGTCCATTGTGGGTGTCTCTAAAGATATCAACACCTACATCTCCAGACAGCTAAGAAGGCAAACCTGTTCAGGAAATTTCATTTGTATATCCGGCTAGGGCTTAATTACAGCAATTATATACCATGATGTTACTTTAGATATGTACAAGATGGAGGGAGAGAAGCCTGACTAATCGTAGAAGAAAAATTTACTCAAATTAAAATTTAATGTGCCAGAAGGAGAATTCTAGTTTAAGTTTTAGTTTAACGTTTAATGCATTAATTTAATCACGGTGTAATGAGCACTTACAGTAGGCTGGCTCTGTGCTCCACTGGAATAAACAGCAGTGGTTCGGGTAGACACGGGGCCTGCTTTCCTGGAGCTGTGTTCTTAGGTGGAAACTCCTAATGTGTTGCTTAATCTTACCAGGAAGGGCAATTTCAGAGATACTCATTCATTTCTCTTTTCTTGCTCGAAGCTCTAAGTTTCTAGGTGTGTGACTGAAATCTACCCTTCTCTCCAGAAACATACTTGTCCAACAGGAGACAGGCCCTGCCTATGGAAGCCAGGAAAGCCAAGCCTGATTTGGCCAGAATGAGTTCTCTTTGGGAGCCTCTGTGAGAGCACAGCAGTGGCAGTTTTGACTGCTATTTGTTGGTTGCTCTTGCAGAATTTGAACGGAACTGCTCCAGCCTTGGCAGGATGTGTGACTGTGTGTGCATGAGTTTCCCTAGCGTGGCGTGGCATTATGGGACCTGTTCTTACTGAGGCCTCAATGAGAATTTGTTCTGCTGCTTCCATTACTGACCTATGAAAGAATCAGGTGGGAAAGAGGGGGGAAAGCCCTCCGGGCACCTGTGTCATAGCCCTTTTATCTATCCCTCAAATGAGTACTTTTTATATTATCTTTTACTTTTTTATTTGATTTGATTTTGTGATATGAGAGAGGCTGGATGAGCATCTCAGATGACGAATAGCTAGTTTGTAGCAAAAACAGGACTAGACCCTGTGTAGAGTTTACCATTCCTCTCTGGGAAAGGCTTATTTTACTTCCCTGATCTGTAACCCTGCATGCTCAGTGCTCAGTGGTCTGGGTGCCCATGATCTCCTCTCCCCTACCATACCCTAACTCTCCTCTGTACCAGATTCTACCCTCTGCCCTTACATATTCATCCTAATTAAGGGCATCTCCCCAGGCAAAGTCAATCAAAGGAGTTCGCATTTGCAAATGTCAAACATGCAAATATTTGGCAATCTTTTCCATCTTGTCAAAATATTTTCTTATGTTTTGCCCTTGATTTTTTAAAGACTACTTTTAGGTTTTAGGTACACATCAAAATGAAAACAGGTACAGAGATTTCCCATATGCCCTCTGCTCACACATAAGTATTGCCTCCCCCACTATCAGCGTAATTCACCAGACTGGCTCATTTGTTATAATTGATAAACCTAAATAGATACATCATTGTCACCCAAAGCTCATAGTTTTGTAAGAGTTTTCTCTTGGTGCTGGACATTCTGTGGATTTAGACAAATATATAATGGCATGCATCTATCATTGTGGTATCACATAGAGTATTTTCACTGTTCTAAAAATCTGCTGGGCTACATTCACTTATTTCTCTAGGTATCTCCCACCAACTCCTGGAAACAGTGGATCTTTTTACTGTCCCTACAACTTTGTCTATTCCAGAATGTCATATGGTTGGAATCATAGAGTATGTAGCCTCTTTAGATTGGTTTCTTCCACTTAGTAATATCCATTTAAGCTTCCTCCATACATTTTCATGACTTGACAGATCATTCATTTTCAGTGCTGAAAAATATTCTACTTTCTCAATGTATTATTTTATATACCCATTCATCTACTAAAGAACATCTTGATTGCTTCCAAGTTTTGGCAATCATAAACAAAGCTGTTATAAATGTTGGTATACAGGTTTATGTTATAAACATTAAGTTTTTAACTTATTTGGGTAAACACAAAGGAGAATGCTTGCTGGATCATATGGTAAGAGTACTTTTAGTTATGTAAGAAATTGCCAAACTGTCCTCTAATAGAGCTGTACCATTTTGCATTCCCACCAGCAATGAATGAGAGTTCTCACCAGTATATTCGGTGTTGTCACTGTTTTTGATTTTGGTCATTACTTTGTGTGTGTGTGTGTGTGTGTGTGTGTGTGTGTTTTAATGTGAATTTACTGGATGTCATATGATGGGAAGAATCTTTTCATGTGCTTATTTGCTATAGGTGGTGTATTGGGGCCTTTGACACCGTTTTTAATTTAGTTACTTGTGTATTTTATATTGTTGAGTTTTATATGGTTTTTGTATATTTTGAAAAATAATTCTTTTTCAAATATGTTTTTTACAAATAATTTCTCCTGGTCTGTGGCTGATCTTCTCCTTTTTATCATGCTTGATTTTTACACCTGAAAATAACAGATGGTATTGCATTGCTTTTGGTTCTTTGTGCCTAGAATAACCCTTGTCATGTTAGTATTAATGTCTTCTTGAAGGATTTCAAATGAGTAAAAAGTGCAACTGTTTTGGATGGTGAAAGTCCAGTTGGACCCCTTACCTTAACCACAGATTACATAAGGAATTAGAGGAAGTACTTGGGTTTTTTTCTTAATTATTCTCCTAAGATTAGGCATCATTCCCTATCGATTTTGTCCTGGTAAGAACACACGCTATGCACAATTTTGTTTGTCAACCAATGCGTTTTCCATTTGCAAGAGGAACTTGCTGCAGAACTGTGCCATTCACACTGACAAGCTATAATACTATTGAGTTGGCAAGATATGACAAGGTTACTTCTCGAGGTTATGCTAAGTGGCAAGACATTCATTTACTTAGAAATGAGATAGAAAAAGAAGCTTGCCTAATTCTTATTAGGCACTATTTGGAGATCGCAATGTTTGCATAAGCTATTTCTAGGGAATAATTTACTCTAACCCTAACCCTATTCTTAAGGATGGTGTGCTCATGCATAACAGCCGTAGAATATGGGCCATTGTCTCTTATTTCAATGACACTTAGCAGATTCCCTCCATCTGACATGTACAACATTGCTTCCCTGCTTCTTTCCTCTTGACAGAAATGAATGCCAGCCAAAAGTGAAAACCAAAATAGCAAAATAAAAATATTTTTTAAATGGAGCAACTTCAAAACTGGGCACATAGAATGAGAAATGAAAAAATGGATGCTATTTGAATATGTTCTGACTTAAACCTCTAAAATAACTTGCAGCTCTTTCAGTGGGAGGAAGGGCATGAGTGTTCTGGAATTTTGTACAGGAGAGGGAGTTGGCAGGAAGAAGTAACCTCTTGTCCCTCAAAGCCTTGATGAATTAGTCCTGGCCCAAGCTGAGTGCTGACATGACAGCCATCAGGGGAAGGGAAGGAAGCAGGGAATGCAAAGGTGAAGGTGGTGGCTCATTTGTGGTAGGACTGAAACAGAGGAGCCAGGCTTTGTGGCAATCATTTAAGCCTCCAGCAATTAAGAAGGATAAGAGAAGGGGACAGAAGGAAGTTTTTTCTCCCTTTATAATTTCCAAGATGGGCGTTGTTTGCTTAAGGATTAAAAGAACTGAAAACTAAGATGTGAATTGCCACCTAGGAGCCCCTGCATACTAGTAACCTCTATGGAACCCAATCCCCTCCAAAGCAAACTCTGAGAGCTTATGCAACAATGATTGTAAGTTATATTCATATTTTGTTTGGTCCTAACAGTTTTGTTTTTGCTTTATGTATTGAATTGAGTGCTAAGTTAAAAGCTAGGAAGTTTGTATTTAACTTTCCTTCACTAATTGAATCATTGCTAGCATCATTTCTGAATGGTTGAAGTAGACTGGACCTGATGCAAGCTGTCCCTTTTAGACTATTCACACTCTGCCACAACCAACCTGCTCAGAGGTCTTCCTCCCAGCCCACTCCTCAGAATCAGGTTATTTTCCTGACTTTTGCAGGCATCTGGGTTTTTAATACCTCTGTTGACTGCCAGTGTCATTTCAAGCGATAGCATCTGTTATTCTCTGATTTTGAGGTATTTTTCCTCCTATGTACTTATTATAATCCTATTAATACTATCCTCTGAAATATGGTCTATACAATTTGTAAACTTCTGGGTTGCAAGGACAGTGTATACTTAATTTGCTTAGCACAGCATGTATTATAACATCTTATATAGATCCTTTTCCATGAACATGTTTGTTTTCTTTTCATTTCTTTTTTACAACATCATCTTTTATCAGCTATTTTAGCAACCCCATTAGCAATGCATTTACCAATGCTCCCACAGCTCAGCAGATCTGAAGCCTTGTGGGGTGGTGAGTTCTCACACATCGCAACGAATACTTAGTCTAAATGTACGTGAATGGTAAGGTTTATTAAAATTTAAATTGACCAACTGATTTCATTTAGCTCTATACCGATTCATTTTAATCTATAGGCATATATACATGGCATAATTTGCATGGCCAATACCCAGGTGCACATCCATGCATATTTATTTTAAGTAATTTGGGATGTTAATTTTGCAGATATGATAATGCAATTTTAAGTTTAGAAAAATCATGACATGGAAGGCTGGCAGAGTTGGGAGTCTGTAGTATTCAGGGATACACACACACCATATAGCTATGACAAAAACATCACTGTCAGTTACACAAAATGCATGATTTAATTTTATTACTTAAAAGTAAACAATTTATATATGATTTTTCACATTATAATACTTCATTTAATTTTCCCTACAAGGTCAAGGAAGGTGGTATTTTTAAAAAATAGAGATGGAGCCGGGCGTGGTGGCGCATGCTTGTAATCCCAGTACTTTGGGAGGCGGAGACCGGAGGATCCGGATTCACGGCCCGCCTCGGCTCTCTCTCTCTCTCTCTCCCTCTACTTAGTGAGGCCCTCCGCAACTTCATGAGACCAGGTTTCAAAATAAAGTATAAAAAATAGGGACGGGGGTGTAGCTTGGAGGTAGAACGCCCCTGGGTTCAATCCCCGGGACCGCAAAAAAAAAAAAAATAGAGATGGATGGCTTCAATGCATATGTATCTAACTTTATTTTTCTTTTAATGTCAGACTTCAATATAGTATAAAGCAGATGAAATTGGAGCTTTTTCCAGCTACAGCAAACCAAAGCATTCAGAGCTCTGTTTATTTAGTGTCCACTCACCTCTTTCCTGCCCCAGTCCCAGGATCCTCCAAGGGACCTCAGTGGAGCTCCAGGTCTCTCCAAATATCTGTTAAAAAGTTCTATGTTAGATAGCACCTGCTGTTCTTTTAGACAAACATTTTGTAAATCTGGATATTATTTGAATGTGTCTTAGATTTCTTTTGTGAGATACTTTGATGCAAGTTTTGTTGTTGGTAGTGGTGGTGTTTGTGATACTGGGGAATGAACCCAAGGGCATTCTACCTCCAAGATATGTTCCCAGCCCTCTTTTCTTCTTTCTTTCTTTTTTTTTTTTTGTTTCAAAACAGGGTCTTGCTAGGTTACTGAGAGTCTTACCACATTTCTGAGGCTGTTCTGGTACCTGTGATCCTCCTGTCTCTGCCTCCAATTACTGAGATTATAGGCATGCACCACCATGCCCAGCTGTGAATAAGTATTTTAAGTATATATTAACTGCACTTTTTCAGTTAGATTTAAAAAATAACAATATTAAATTCTTAAATTATTATTTAGAGTAGGAGTTTTTTCCTTAGCATGTTTAGGGATGGTGAACACAAAATGATAAATGGTCCTGTATCTGCATATTTTTCAGCTTAAAGACTAGAGTTGCTGAAGACCAGCTTTCCATATTTGATCTGAAGAATAGTATGTCTCACTTACTAATCATACTATTGCTTTTATACCATCATAAAGACTTAATGATGCCTCATCAAGACACATTAACATTTCTCTTTTAGTGGGGTGATATGAAACCTACCTGAATACTTTAGCTTCTCATAAGCTCTTCTCAATAACTAGTTTTATATTTTAGAGCAAGTGGAGAATTTATTTTAATGGTGTAAATGAGCAATGTGAAGTCCGTATCTTGACTGCACAATAGAGTATGAAAAAATGGGAGAATAAAGTTCTAAGGAAGCTTTTTTAAAATCACTTGGAAGATATGCAAACTAAAAATAGCAAACCCCATAGGACATGGTGACACATGCATGCCTGTAATTCCAGTACTTGGGAGACTGAGACAGAAGGATCACAAGTTCCAGGACAGCCTCAACAACTTAAGGAGACCCATGGCAATCTGGCAAGTCCATGTTTCAAAACAAAAATTTTAAAAAAGAGATTGAGAGTATAGCAGCTCGGAGGTAGAATGCCTTGGGTTCAATCCCTAGTACTACAATTAAATAAATAAATAAAATAAGTAAATAAATAAATCCATGTGTTCCAGCTGAACCACCAGTATGTTTTATACTGGCTCAAGAGCCCAAGGTTTCTTTTTCCCAAGTTTAGGTGCCCATGTCAGGGTGGCACTGTGCAAAGAAACCAATTGGAAATCATTGGAGCATGTTATGCATTGAACAAGAGCATTGATATTGGATAGAAAACATCCCAGAGCACAGTCTTGTTTCCCTCTTTAAAACAGAACATATTAATAATTTATTTTCACCAAGCTGTGTGGAAGGTATATATTATTGATGAGATCATGTTTTATAGAGTTCCAGAATTTCTGGCTCTACCAGGTCTAGCATCTTTCTTGCACCACAGTGTAAAGAACACTAAAAAAAAAAAGAATCTTCCATGATGCCAGGATACAGTAATAATTGAAGGATAGACTAAAGGGATAACTTTCATTTCTATCCTTCCTAGTTCTATCATCCTTTTGTCCTCTCTTCCCCTCCACCCCACTCCCCTTCCACTGTTTGCTTAGGTGGAATCTAGAAACCAGGAAGAAGAAAGGATGGGTGCTTTGTAGAGATATTTTCAGATCCTTTTAATAAAGGGAGGTGTTGTGGGGAAGCATCAGTCAGAGAACTCTCTGTGCTCTGTGTTCCTACATCTTCCTCTAATCACCTGAACAGTAAGAAGAAAGGGAATGAGGAGGAGGGTGGTCCTCTGCCTGAGAAGCATAGAGCCAGGAACGCCCCTGCCAAATCCTGTGTTTTGTTGGCTATGCTTTCTTCTGCTGAAAGAGTATGTTGTAGAAATTGCCTATCATATATTGATCTGATTTTGGAGATAGCTTAAAATGAACTGAAAGGAGTTATATTGGATCTTAAGACATGGATGCGTTTCATCATCCAGGCATGTAAATAACCTCTGTCAGCCCAACACAGCGCAGGGAGGAAAGACCCGACAGGTTCTTCTTTGCTCTGTCGTTGGATCTGCAAGGCTGCAATGTCATTTTGTGCATAACTGTTGCACAGAATCATCTTCTTGGGTAATGTTTTTCAGCAGTCATTCTGATTCCCACCTCCTTATCTCCTAGCTGTCTGGAGCTGGAATACTGGCTAAAGGGGGAAATTTTCCTTTGCAGTCCCCCAGTGTGGATGCCTGGGAGAGCAGTTAGGTACAGGCAGCATGGGGAGATACATAATTGTGTTTATCATACTGTCATCTGCATAGCAACTCCATTTTTCTCTCTGTCTGTCTGTGCCCAGTCACCTTCACCCTGAAGCCACTTGAGCCTGGGAGCACTGTGGGTATCCTGCAGCTGACTGTAGGGTTTGGGGTCCAGGTGCTCCTGTAATCAGTTAGTACCCAGAAGCATCATATGGATATGTAAAATACCCCCTCTGGAAAATAAGGAAATGGAAATTTGTCATGTTTTCCTTTGGTTTATTCTGCCCTTAAATTTTAAGTCCTTTTGTTATCCAAATCCATAGATTACAGCTGTAGTCAAACACTGAAGCCCTATTTTTCCAGTATTCAGGGAAAATGACAGCTTGAATCTTAAGTGTATCTCTGATTGCTCAATGTAAACAATTCCAGTGCCCAGGGAGACGTAGGGTAGGGAATAATTATACATCTGTCTAGTATTTTTCCATGGTCTCTATTCTTTTTCCTACTTGGGTAGATCTTCATATCAACTACGGATAAGAATTTGCTAAAAACCATACACAGCTGATGCGTGGTTATCCATCTAGGTCAGAAGGGTCAGTTGTGAACCCCAAATATTTCCTAACTTAGTTACTTTTATGAGCTTCACAGAGATGCATGGTTGACCTTTTTATGACTCTGTCCTTGTAGATAATTTAATTGACAAGGAATCCAAGATCAGCACTTGTTCAAGTAAATAAATTAATTACTTAATATAATTTATCAACCACAAATCTTACACCCACAACCACACTTTGAGAAAAATCAATAATATTTTCCTTGAATAATACCTTCGTTTTCAGAACTTTAGAATGCTACAGCTGACAGTAGAGAGGCCTCTCAGGAGCTTAAGCACATTAGTCAGCAGGATGGACTTCATCCTTGCTGAGAAAGGTTTCACCTTCTACTTTAATCCACCTGTCTTTTTATCCCTTCTCTTTCTCTCCACCTCAGTTTTGCTAGTGTAACTGTGCTAACTGCCACTAAGAGAGTTTATCCACAAAGGGGGCCTTTTCTGACCTTCCTGAACTTCTGTTTCTGCAGAAAGATATGGAGGAGCTACATGGATATGCAATAGCTGGCCCTTCTTTCCTCAAATTGAAATGCATTTCCCTAGGCTGAGAATAACTCCACCAATTCACTAGTGGACAGTGAAGCTTAAGTTATACGAATGATTATTTTCACTTTACAAATAAACATTTCTAAAGGAATCAATGAAACTTGTGTTACTCCAGTTCCTTGCAAATGATCATTTATCTAATAATTTTTATAAATAATATTCTTTTTTTTGGTACTGGAGATTGAACCCGGGGCATTCTACCACCGAGCTACACTCATGGCCTATTTTATTTTTTATTTTGAAACGGGGTCTTGCTAAGTTGCTGAAGGCCTGGCTAAGCTGCAGAGGCTGGCTTCGAACCTGGAATCCTCCTGTTTCACCCCCCAAATACTGGGATTACAGGTATGTGCCACCATGCCTGGCTTATTATTAGTAGTAATATTCTTAAAAGTAATAATAAGTAATATTTTTATTCTTTATTTTTATATGTGCTTTTATTTTTATAGTCTCACATCACAATGGAAATCAAATTGACAGTAACATACATGCACACAGTAATATTTTTAAAAAGTATTTTCACATAGGATCCTTTTTTCCCCAAAATGTCATGGTGACCTCAGTAAGATCTAGGGTTAGGACATTGACCTTGAGACCAGCTTATGATTTATGTCATGGATGCTGTTTAAAGTCAGACAATAAATATTTTCAAGTAGGTGAGAACTAAATTTATTACCCAGAGTTGAGCATACTCTAGGTTGGAATGGAGCCTGCCTGCACTACAGGTAGGAAAATACCTGAGAAGTGAGGAACTGTGCTAAACTTTTGATGTCCGCTCACAAATAGGGTATAATGGGTGGGTTTAATAGCAGTAAAACCAACTGTTAGTTGATCAGCTACAGGAATGAAATGAAAGGCCAAGTTGTGGTGCATAACTCACTCCAAGGGAATGCCTTTCAAATTGCTCTCACCTCCTGTGTGCCACAGCCTCCTTCAGCAGCTTGGTAGAGCCAGTGTTCCTATTCGCAGAATAATTGTTTAGTGAACAAACAAAACTATAAAAATATATATCCAACTTCTATTTTTGGGAAAATAGGATAGATGTGGTTTTCTTCTTTCTTCTCATTAAGTGCAACTAAATCCTTGGGTATAATGTATAAAACAAACATAAGATTATGAAAGTTGGACAGAAAGGGTAGACTGATTAGGCACCTTGAGATCAATGATTGCTGTGGTAGTAAGTGCTTGGGTTTCCTTTTGTCTTATATGTCTCAAACTTGGAGGTGAAGAAGCCACAAACTGAAAGTGCCAACATGTGCAAACAAAAAGAAAAAAACAGTAAGTCTTTACAAAAGGATGTTCTCTGTGGCCAAGGGATTAGGAAAGGGGCAGTCTATAAAACAGAAAACTTAAGAGAATCACTGTTCTACTCTGGCCAATACCATAGAAGAAAAAGGCTGTAATGAGGTGCCACAAGTTATCTTGTTACAGAGGTGGTTTCAGAGAAGGATGAGTAAGCTGACTGGACTTCGCCTGCACCTGATGGTATCAAGGCATCCACTCCTCTCCTTACTAGGACTGTGTTATAAGAGGCCTCATGGAGAGTCAGGATTCTCACCACCATCCAGCAGTATCAAGACATTGAGCTGTGGTATCAGTGGAGACGACCAGAGGGACTGTAAAGAGGTACCACTGGCCCTCTAGGACAGAATAGCAGCTGCAGCAGACAACTGAGCCCAGCAGTAACATCAAGCCCATTCTTCTCCCAGCATTAGTGAGGAACCTGGGTTTCTACCCTCAACTGTCAATATTAAGGCCACCTCCTTTCTTCCATGATGGAGAAGTGTCAAGTCACTGAAATAGGTTTAAGTAAGACCCAGAATCTCAGGTCATAATACCTACTATGTATATGTTGCAATTATTCTTCAAACCAGGAACCAGGAAAATGTCAACTGGAGTTTTAGAGAGAGAGAGAGAGAGAGAGAGAGAGAGAATGAATGAATTAATAGACCAGTAATGTGATGATGCAGGCATTAGATTATCTGATGAAAATTTTAAAGTGTCTATGATCAAAATGGTTCAATGGACAATTATAAGCACACTGAAAACTAATGTAGAGTCTCAGCAAAGACATAAAGAACTCTCTTAACAAGTGGATGACATAAAAAAAGAACCAAATGGAAATTTTAGAACTAAAAAGTACAATGATAAAATTAAACTGCAATGAAGAGGTTCAGCATCAGAATGGATAAAACTATCAATGAACTCTAAAGTAGTACCATAAAATTTACCCAAGTTGAACAAGAGAGAAATTGACTAAAAAAAAATGAGCATAGCATCTGGAACCTGTGGGACTATCTGATATTATGTCACTGGAGCTGCAAAATTATTTCATCTCATGAAATCATCTTGTCTTAGACACTTATTTTGGAGAATTTTAAAACTACAAATTCAGTAGCTACAGAATTACCAAATTTTCTGTTTCCTATTGGGCAAGTTGTGGTTTGTGGTGTTTTAAAAATTGGTCCCTTTCATCTAAGTTGTCAAATTCATTTGGAGAGTTGTTTTTAGTGTTGGCTTGCCATTTTTGAAGGTCTATAGTATCTGAAGTGATATCCACTGCTTTATTCCTGTTATTGGTAATTTTTTGCTTCTCACATATTTATGTGTATATTCAGACTTGCAAAAATACATATATACATACACACATACATATATATGATTCTTCAAAATGTTTAAAGAAGAATTAATACCAATTCTACAGACTGTCTCAGAAAACAGAGGACATACCAATTCAATTTATGATACCAGTATTTCCCAGATATTCAAACCAGGTAAAAACAGGACAAAAAATAAAAACTACAGGAAAATGTCCCTTCTGAATATAAATGTAGAATTCCTCTACAAAATATTAGCAATATAATCAGCAACATAAAAAGAAAAGTTTTAAACACCATGACCCAACAGACTTTATTACAGGGATACATGGCTTGTTCAATATTTGAAAATCAGTCAATATAATCTCCCATGTTAACAAGCTAAAGAAGATGACTTACATGATTATAATAATGGATGCATAAAAACATTTGACAAGATTCAACACCCATTAATTATAACAACTCTTGGATAATCAGGGATAGAAGCAAACTTCCTCACCTTTAAAAGGAACATCTACAAAACTCTACCACTAACATTACACTTAATATAGAAAGGCAGAACACTGTCCCCTAATATTGGGAGTCAGGAAAGTAAGTTTGCTCTTATCAATATTATTCAGTTTAATACTAAAAGTTTTAAGCCGGGTGTGGTGGCGCACGCTTGTAATCCCAGTACTTTGGGAGGCGGAGACCGGAGGATCTGGGTTTGTGGCCAGCCTCAGCTCTCTCTCTCTCTCTCTCTCTCTCTCTCTCACTCTCTCTCTCACTCTCTCTCTCTCTCTCTCTCTCTCTCCTTAGTGAGGCCCTCCGCAACTTCATGAGACCCGGTTTCAAAATAAAGTATAAAAAATAGGGCTGGGGGCGTAGCGCGGAGGTAGAACGCCCCTGCGTTCAATCCCCGGTACCGCAAAAAAAAAAAAAAAAATACTAAAAGTTCTAGCCAGTGCAATAGCAAGAAAGGGAAATAAAAGGCATATTGATCAAAAAGGAATAAATAAAACTGTCCCTGTTGGCAGATGACATAATTGCGTATGTAGAGAATTATAAGGAATCTATATGAAAACTTCTAGAACTAATAAATGAACTAAGAAAGGTCACAGGATAGATTACAAACAAATTAAAACTCAATATTTTATATACTAGTAATGAGCCCTGTAACCTCCAGATTAAAAATACAACACCAGTTACAATTTCTCAAAAATCAAATACTTGGATATAAATCCAGACAAAGATGTTCAGAATTTGGATATTAAAAACCAAAAAACTGTGAGAATATAATTCTCCAGAAAATTATACCAAGAAAAAATATCAATCCCAAAAGATTGCAAACTATATTATTTCACTTATATTACATTCTTGAAGTGACATAATTATAGAACAGAGAACTGCTTAGCAGATTAGCAGTTGTCAGAGGATAAGGACTGTTCATGTGGTTTGGGGGAGAGAGGAGTATGATTATAAAGAGAAACTCAATAGGAGTGATCCTTTTCATAATGAAAGTGCTTTCTTTCTTGACTGTATCAATATCAATATCCCAGTAATTATATTGCACTGTATTTTTGAAAGATATTACAATTATGTAGTTATGTCAATGTATTGATAAAACAAATTATATATATTTATATAAAATATGAATGTATACATACATGTGCACACATAAATCAGAGATTTTCCAAAGCATAATGAAATTTATTTGGGAATAGTAATAGTAACACACATGTCATAGTAAACTATGAGTAAATTCGAGGATAAAGCAAAAGGAAGTTTTTAAAGGCAAAAATGAGGACGATTTTATAAAATATTAATACTTGGCTACATGGATCAATGACAAGAGTGTCACTAGTCCAGGTTGAATGGACTGTTGCTGTATACATGGCCTTACCAAGTACTTTTGTGTAAGGGTCTGGTGGCCTTTGTGCAAGGTTGTGGTCCTGGTAGACTTCTGTGCTAGCTACTATCAGGCAATTATGCATAGAAACTCTTCCCTTTTCACCACTTGACTTTATTTATTATCCTTAGGGTTGACACAAGTGACCCCACTTTAATTCTGACAACACATTTCTCTGTATAGATCAAGATTTTTTTTTTCTGGAAACATCACTGATGAACCCTCCTTTAGATAGGCTTTGATTGTCCTGCATTGCTGGGATGAACCTGTGCCAGTTGATGGTCTGGTCTGATCCCATGTAGAAGAGACAGTAATTGGTGACCAGGAGTCAGTGTCAAAACACTTTTAGCCACATTTGTGCAACCAGGAGGTTTAGAAGGAGTGGGTCTTAGGTTAAATTTACCTAGCATCCATTGTTAACTTTGAATATATCTATTCTATAAGCCATGGCTATTTAAGTGCTGGGCAAACATCATTTTGTTAAGAGTGGGGAAGGAGCTGGGCAAAGCTCGCAAAATGTCCTGTACATATATTTCCCTATAATTCTGCACTGCATTGTGATGTGAGACTACAACACATCGATAAAAGTCTATTTAAAGAAAATAAAAATAAAAAGGAAAATTCAAATCAAAACCAAGTTGAACATAACAAATCCAGCTTACACTGTAGTTTTGAACCACAGCCTAGGCTTAAAGGTAATAACCAATGGAATAAATAGGCAGACCTTCACTGGGTGAGGCCTGTTGAAGTCCTTGAGACCATTCTCATATTTTCTGTAGCTGGGTCTCAATTTCCCCAGAGGCAGTTTTTTTTTTTTTGTGCATTGTAGGCAGTTTTTTAATGACAAGTCAAGAGTTATCTTAGGTCTTTAAGACACATTTTTAGCATCCGGCCACGTTTGCATAGTCACAACATAGAAGGAAAATAAAATTTATAGGAGTTGACTAAAAAATTGAGGGAGAGTTATAAATTAAATGTAAACTATAAAACAGAAAATCCTACAGTTCAGAAGATGGTTGAAAAATTGAAAAAAGAAATTTTTAAATTAAAATTAAAAATACCTTGTAAATTTTTATTAGTAGCAGATCAGTGTTTTAAGAAAACCTTATTGCTTTAAATATAGAGAATTAAATTTTGTTTTTATATCTGTGTATTCATCCTCACCTTTTAGAAAAACCTATAAAGAATTTTTTTTCTGATTATCTCTCACAAAACTTTTGCAACTTGCTCAGACCTTTTGCACCCTGCTTAAGACTTTGGTTTTGTCCTATATTTCCTTCCCTTTCTGTACTAGCCTAGCCATTCTTTAGGACAAAACATTTATTTTATCACAAAATTTTTCATTATAGAGAAAAATTATTTTTCTTAACTTCTGTCCCCAAAACACATTCTCCTATTTATAACTTTCTGTATGCCAATTTAGATTTGAAATAATATTTTTAAAGATCTCCAAATTTAGATAAAATTGCTCTATTTCTAATAAAAACGCTTATTTTATGTCTTTCTTATCTTTCTCACCAAAAACAATTGTTAATTATCTTCTTGTTTTCTTTGTAGAATTATAAGTACTAATTTTTTTGTGTGTGTGGTACGGGGATTAAACCCAAGGGCATTCTACCTCTGAGCTATACCCCCAGCCCTATTTTATTTTGAAACAGGTTCTCACTAAGCTATGGAAAGCCTCACTAAATTGCTGAGGTTGGCTGTGAACATGCAATCCTCCTGTATTAGCCTTCCAAGTACTGGAATTATACGTGTGGACCACCACATCTGGCTTAATTAAAAATTTTTCACTCTAAGGGTGATCTCTGGTAAAGATTCAGGAAGAAAGCAATCTTGAATTGTTTACTACATACAAGCAATTTATGTCCAGAATAGGCCAAACTTATTGGTAGACCTGAATATATTATGTGTATATAATTTAACAATCCAAGAGTACTTGAATTTATATTTAGTAATTGATGTTTCAGCATTTTAACTTACTTAGAGATTACTCATACATTTTATGAATATATATTACTTAATTTAGCAAAATAAAACTTGAAGACTTCAAATTATGTGGAGAGTTCATTTATAAAAACTTATCTCACTTTCATGTATTTAATTTATTTTCAACATGTATGCATGTTTAACATATATAAACATATATATATACATAAAGATCTTATAATTCTTAGGGTTTTAGTAATGAGACATAAAAACATAGTAGTATAAACTTTCTAGTTTGTAAAATGATGGTTGAGTCCAAGTTATATTTTTTACAAAATGCAACCAGTTAAGGTCACCAGTTCATATAGCTAAAGTTTACAACTGTCATTTGTCATGATAGGTAATCTTCGATAGGCTGTAGACTAAATTTTTGAATAAAGCAATTTCTGTAAAAGTTTGGTTTTAAGAATTTATTTTTTAAAAACAAATCTAGTTTCAAATGAGTTTAGAAGTTAACTCTTAAATGTTCACATTTCGGCTAGGATTGGCCAGAATAACAAACCTCCAAGTGACCTTGAATTTAATAAGAATGAATTTTTATTTGCTAGTTGGTCTGGTTTTCTTGACTAGTCGACATAGATGGGAAATGTTTTTAGAAATGATATTTGAAAGATTATTTGCCATTTTTCTTTAGCTTCTCCTTGTCTATGTGGCAGACAATGCGATTTTTATGCAGACAGATATTTTATTATTGCTGTGAGCTCAAGATTTTGACAAAGGCATGATGGTGGAAAAATAAAAGCAGAAACATTTGATTTGCAGAACTAACTTTTATAAATATTTATTAATGTTTCAGATTATTAATCTTTAATTAACTGTTTTATCACCCTAAACCAATGTTAGGCATAACTAAGTTTAAATTGTAAAAGAATGACTCTTAAGTGCCTAGGCTTTCATGGAGCTGCTATAAACTGCAAAACCATTAATTTGAACATTTTTTTTCCTATCTCATCTGAAATTATATAAGAAAATATTTTAGGTAGGCTGTCCTGTTTTTATTTCAACTTGTCTTTATCTCACTATAAGTGAAAAAGTCAGAAGATTTAAAATAGGGTGAAGAAAAAAAGATAGCAAAAAAAGCCTTTGCATGTTAACTTTAATTGTAGTTTAAGAAACATTTTTCCCATTGATTATAAAAAATGAACATAAGAATGGACCACCAATATAGCTGGTTGGAGAGCTTGAAGGAGGTATATTTTTTGCATGCTTTAGAATTTTTGGTTCCTGTTTTATTTTTTAACCTCACAAAATCAAAGACAATTCTATAAACCCTGTTCAGGGAATGTTAAGAGTTTGGGCATAGTGTTTTGTTTCAACAAGTGTAGCTAGTACAGGATTTTTTTAGCTTGGCAGAAAGTCTTTCATACAAATGACATAATGTTGCTAGGTTTTTTTCCCTAATTACCTTTCACAACTTAGTTTGTTCAATATATGGGCAAAGTTTTCCTAGTTGCATGGAAATTGTTTTATGCCTGGCAGGCACCCTAGCGATAATCCTGCTCTTTCATGACCAGATCATCTTCACATGGAGACTCTATCTTCAAGGATTAGAACCTTTCAATAATGGTGGTGGCACTCTAGTGGCTTTTGATTCGCCATTCCATGCCTGCAGTTTAGAGTGTTTATTTTTGCCCTTTGGAGATTTTCAGAAACAAGTAGAGTGAAAAAAAGTTAAAAGAGCCAAATCATATATAGAAGTACATAACTGAACAAAAATCAAAGCAGCCATAAAAATTTTAAATTAAGCATGCAGATCAAACAAAATATTAAATGAGGTGCACAAAACCAGAAGAAAAATTTTCTAGGGGTTATATGAAGCCCCTGCAGAATATAAGTTCTGTGAAAATGTAAGTATGCACCAGGACAGTGTCCTTATGCCAGAAAGAACTTGCCAAAAAAGGTGAAAATCTTTTATAGTCCCCAAAAGAGATTCAGTGTCCTTTACTTAAGGTTGTCTTATCCAAATCAACTCTGAGATAAAGTCAATAGAGAGCCTCTACCCCAAATAGGAGAACTCAATATGGGAAAAGAATCACCAGGACAGAACAAGTCAAACTGTAGAAACTGAGATCACATAGATCTCTATGAAGGTACTATACTTGGTTCCAAGACTCACTGATTCATTTCTTAGGTGGTCTTGCTTCAGATCCCACTTCTGACACCAAAATATTTCAATCTTTTTTTTTTTTTTTTGCGGTACCGGGGATTGAATGCAGGGGTGTTCTACCTCCACGCTACGCCCCCGGCCCTATTTTTTATACTTTATTTTTGAAACCGGGTCTCACGAAGTTGTGGAGGGCCTTACTAAGGAGAGAGAGAGAGACAGAGACAGAGAGACTGGGAGACAGGGAGAGAGAGAGACAGGGAGAGAGAGCGCTGAGGCTGGCCGTGAACCCGGATCCTCCATTCTCCGCCTCCCAAAGTACTGGGATTACAAGCATGCGCCACCACGCCCGGCTATATTTCAATCTAAATAACAACCAGAGAGAGATTCTTCAAAGAATGAGAATACTTATTTGGAAATAGTTGAGCATTCCAATGAGAAAATGTATAGTAAACTATGACCATGTAGTAGATGAGGCAAAGGGAATTTTTTAAGGCCAAAAATGAAGAGGATTGGTGAGTGCTATGTGCATGTATATCACTATCACTAGGGGCTACATTATGATGTGAGACTATTATACACCAATAAAAGTATTTAAAAATAAAAAATGAAAAGGTTTGCATAAGATATTTCAAAAGAATAATCTTAGCTCCAAGGGTTAATAGTAAGGTAGTAAGGTGGCACTAGTAAAATTTGGACAGTTTCTGGGCAAATTTTCTTGCAGAAGTATTTTTATTTTATATACTTTTATTGGTACATTATAGTCTCACATTATAATGTAAATCATGTTCACAGTGGCATACATGCCCTCAGCACTTGGTGGGCACCCCCCCACAGAAGTATTTTTATAAGGCTGTAGTGACCTTTGTTCAAGTTTATGGTCCTGTTATTTTTTGTGATGGTTAGTATCAGTCAATTAAGCACAAGAACCCTTCTTTATAACCACTAACTTTATTTTTTGTTAGTATTGACACAAGTGACTACATTTTGATTCTAATAACATTGCCAATAGAAACACATGAGTAAACCAAATATTTTATAGTGTAATTATCAAAAAATTGTCAGTTTGATATGTATAAATACAATAAGTGACAAGATCCAGAAGTGAGTTGAATTATACTCTATCTTCAAAACAAGGAAGACCATAAATTGCATATTGAAAATCTGCAATGTCTGAAGTAATGTAATATGAAAATATCTGGGTCTATGAAGGATCACAGTTCATATTCATTCTACCATAGGTTTTTGGATGCATTTAAAATAGAAGGAAATGCTAAATTAAGTTGAGTTTACTGACAATGCTGATGTAAATTTTTCCTATCAAGTTTACAGATCTGAGCCGGGCGTGGTGGTGCACGCTTGTAATCCCAGTACTTGGGAGGCTGAGACCGGAGGATCCAGGTTCACGGCCAGCCTCAGCTACTTAGTGAGTCCCTCAGCAACTTAGTGAGACCCTGTTTCAAAATAAAGAATAAAAAATAGGGCTGGAGATGTAGCTCAGAGGTAGAAGCCCTTGGTTCAATCTCTAGTACCACACACAAAAAAAGTTTACAGATCTGTTAAACAACAACAAAAAACAATTCTGTGCAGAAGCATTCAGTAGGCTACGAAATTGCCTGGATGAACTGTTGCTCCATCTGAAGGGATCAAATTCAAGTTGGCCCTGCCCGTCTCTAACATTTTGGTTGATAAAGGATTTGCTTCCACTTCCAAGATTTTATTCATTGAGCTAGAATGTTAGCTGTGCCTTCATGGCCTTCTGTCTCTCCAAGACCATTGCTTCAATTTCTGATGCCACGTTGAAAGTGAAAGCAGTTTCTAGAATGACGGCAGGTAGCTTGTGTTCGATGTTGTTACCCCTGAAGGGTCTTGGTAATGTTTTTTGCTCTTGTTGCTACTGCTATTGCTGTTACTGTTACCAGTGAAAGAGACTTAACATATCTAAAGAGCAATAGGAAAATATTAACAAAAAGAGGAGGTTAAATCCACATTCATAATAGAGTGGAAAGATCAGACTCAAAACACAGGAAACTAGGCTCAAATCTTACCTCTTCCTTCAGTAACATGTAGTGGGATTTGGGGCAACTTTGTCAACTTCCCTGTGGCAAAGTTTTCTTCTAGAGAATTCTCTGATCTTGCTAGCTCTAACTTTCTATAATTCTACAGTTGATATTTTAGTACTAGAAATACTATAATAACATTTTAATCCTTCACATCTGTAGCTATTCTTTGCATCCTTTTGAGCTCATAAACATTATGTCAGAAATTCTTAAATCCTTTCAGGATTTGGAGCTGACTAATTTCTCTTTGAACACTTCAGGGCTTTGGATGGTCTCCTTTAGAGGAATGTGACTCTACCTATCACAGATCACATTGATCTTCACATAAATAATAGCATCAATATCTTTGTTTCATCACTATCATAATGGACTTATTGTCCCAACTATTTTTGTGCATGGTCTTAGCATTATCTGAGTGATTTACCTTTTTGGCTATGACTTGCTAAGAGGAGTATGAATAGAAAGATCACTTCTGTGAGTGTGTGCATGTGTGCCTTTTAAGTTTTCTTATTGATCCATGTGGTAGGTTGCAGAAATATTTGTGTGGAGATTCTGTAGTGTGGTTAAAAGGAGGAGTGTTTTGCATATGATACCAGGTGTGTCTTTTAGTACACTATTTCCAAAGCATTTTCTAATTACATAAGTGTTCAAACAGGAATTGTCAAATTTTAGAAGCCGTAACAGATGGGAAAACGAAATCACAGAACTTCAGAACCCAGAGGTGCCATTGCTACCCCACACATTTTCAGCTGGATTAGCTCTTTTGTCTCATTTTCAGCCTGTGCGTTTCACACTGTTTGAGAGATTTTCTGTCTGGAGGAAATTCAAAGCAGTGGGAAACCCTCTCCTCACTCAGAGCCTTGCCTGACCCTTGCTCCCCTGTTTGTTCTCCTCCTATCTTATTAATGCAGCTGTGAGTACATTTCCAGAACTCTGCACCTGACACAGTGATGAGGGATCAGGTGCCAGGTAGGGTAATCAATCCGGAGGGCTTTTAGCAGCCCATCCTGCCTCTGTTTGACAGCATGTCTCCGTCAAGGAGACTGTCTTCCTTAGATCGATAAATCAATCAGCTCTTTTTACGTCTTATGAAGCACTCCTCACGCCCCGTGTCACTCACGCTGCACCACACACAAACGGAGAATCAGAGTCGAGGTCGGCCCCAGCCGTCCCCATTCACATTCTATCCTATAATCGCGTATCCTTCCCCAGAATCAATTCCTGGCACAGTGGTAATGGATCAAAGTCCAGTTCTTCATTCCTCTGGACTGAAGAGTAAATCTGTCTAAAGAGCTGGATGTTTTCGTGTGATTAAAATTAAACAAATCACATCTGTAATTCAAAGGAGACTAGTGGCAAGGTTTGTGATTTGAAGCGGTCAAAGGAAACAGCAAAGTTAAAAATAATAGCCAGGCATGGTGGCACACACCTATAATCCTAGTACTTGGGAGCTGAGACAGGAGGATCGCAGGTTCAAGGCCAGCCTCAGCAACTTAGCTAGACCCTGTTTCAAAGTAAAAAAATAAAATAGGTCTGGGGTAACAGCTCAAAGGTAGACTGTCCCTGGGTTCAATCCCCAGTAGCACAAAAATAAATAAAATGAATGAATGAATGATGAATGAATGAATGAATGAATAATAGATTTACTGATATTACCTAAATCAATCCCAGCACTGTGATAAGCTATCAAAGTTGTGAAGGGGCTTAGCGACCCCCTGAATCTTCTAAACCATGTGTGAGCTCCTGTGCACCAAGAAGTGTCCAGCTGTCTTGGCATGGGGACAGGGGAAGGTGTGGTAGTCACCCAGAGAAAGTCCAGTTTTTCATTCCTATGGATGCACTTGTTTCAAATGTAGGGTTTGGGACTTAAGTGTCATTTAACCATGGCTTCTACTGCTTTGGGGAGAAAATAAAAACTAATCACATCTGGTGTCCTCGGATTACAACTGAAGAATCTGAAAACCACCTTTATTAATTGGCTTCTGCAAGACCACATGCTGGTAAGTGGCAGAGCTGGGACCCCCCCCTCCAGATTCACCTATGCTAAATCCCTTTTAGGAGTAACTTTGGCAGATCTGAGCTTTCCTAAGCAGCACTTTTCCCCTTTCAGAGCGGATGAAGAAACAGCAGACAGTGTGGCTCAGCAGTGCCGGGTGTAGGGTAGGGTATATTGGACTGGCCGTTGCTGCTTTCCACACCCAGTCACCCTTAGTTTCCATTAGTGGAAGGAAACCTGACCTAGTGACTAAGAATATGAGTTTTGAAGCCAGACAGTATAGACATGAAGCAGGCCCCTCCTCCCTACCCCCTAGACAGCTTTACAAGGCAGGAGAGCTCAGTGGTTACTAGAATCCTCTCCACAATCAGGATGCTAAAGTACAAATTAAGCCCCATCTTTACTCTGTAACCTTGGGTAAGCGGCGTATACTTTCTGGATCTCACTTTCTTCATCTACCAGCTGTAAGGACGAATGGGGCTAGTGTACTTAAAGCTTGCACAGAACCATGTCCAGGGAGAACCCCGAGTAGATGTCAGTGCCCATCCCTCCCCCAGGGCCTGGGAGTGCCATTGTGTCCTGAACAACTCAGTGTCAGGATGCCAGTTTAGAGCTAAGGGTTTAGTATCAGTCTCCTTTTCCTTAGGCCCCAAAATTCCATTTCAAGTTAGAAAATAAGAAAAAATGTAAACACCATCTTATTTTCTATTGTCTACAATTCATGTCATCCTTTCTCACAAAGAAATGTGCAGCTTCAGGCTTTCACTAAGCAGTCAGAGGTAACCCGTGCATGGGAGGCCTCCAGGTAGGGTGTAATTAATTAGGCTATGGATGCACAGTTCTGGTCTGGTAGCTATTTTTTATTAATAGTTATGCACCCCTGGAAGAGCTGTGGGTATCTCAGCATCACAGGGACCCAGAACTCATCTCTGCCTACTTCCTTTGAAAAAGTTAGAAGGGTATTGCATTTTTAAATATAGTATATTTGTTCAAAAATGTATTTGAAACTAATTTTTGAGCTATTTCCTGACACCCTTAGTGGTATGGTGTGTCATGAAGATTAAAAAAAAAAACTTAAGGAAAATGTATCTCTAGGCCTCAGAATATGCCCTAGGTTGAGGGATAATTTATAGGTTGCACATTTGAAGGGGAAAGACAGAAGATGCTATCCAACCCCTTTTTCACAGGGGATTATAGATCTAGGCTAAAAATACAAAAGTAAGACCAGCGATTATAAGGGGTACTGCCCCACTGGGGAAAGCTGAAAGAAACTTTCCTTCATATGATAATATCCAACATAGGGTGAGAAGGGGTTGGGGACATAATCGCACCCCTTTTCTCTCTTTCTCCTTTGCCCAGAAAGGTGACATCTATGTTACTGAATATTAGAGGCAGAATTGGAACTAGACTTCAATTCCCCTGATTCCTAGCCAAGGGCTCTTTACATGGTGCTGTCCTATCTCTTCAAGCACACATTTGTCCATGTAGCCATTAGGGTTATCCAAGCCCATATTGTGGTGACAGCCTGCTGAAATAAGCATCTAAACTGATAATGATAGTTCATTTCATATGGACCATAAAGTAGCAATAACTGTCTTTAGCTTCTTGGTTGAAGCTAGACCTATAATCTCAAGATAAATAGCTGTGCGTGCTTTTACCAATCTCCAGGGCAGACCAGTCTCCCTGTTCTTCCACTCACGAGCAGCATATGCTTAATTTTCAGACTAATAAAATTATCTCAAGGAGATAAACACATATGATGTATTTAGTTCAATGTTATTAAGTGGCTCCTTACAATCCTGATGTTGTTACAAATCTGCCTGCTTGTGTTTTCTTTTCCTAATTGTACATCCTCTGTGAATCTCACATGGTTAACACATTTGTATCCAATTCCATTGTATTCCCCCTTGAATACTACAATTGCCAAGTTATTTTATCCATCACCCAAACACTTTTTTAAAAGTAAATGTTGCATGCAAGTTATGTAGCCAGTTCCTTTATAGTTGTAAGCAAGGACATCACAACAGATGTGCAGAGTGCTTTGAAAAATAGAATATTGGATCTATAGAAAGACATGTGTGCAGGGAACAATTTCTCTCTAGCTATGTTACATGTAGGCTACGATATTTAGTTGCAATGTCTTCAGCCACTTTAATGAGGCGTTTTCACTACACTTCCCTGGAGCAAGATTATACTTCACTGGCCTATTGGCATGAGGTATGGACATGTATTTTTCTCTGGACAATAAATGCTTGTTATTTCCAGGAGGAAACCTTAAGAATCAGTGTATGCTTTGCAATGATATCTTTTCTTTCTGCCACACAACTGGCAATATTCCAGGCAAAGACTACTTTGTAGAATAGAACCATACCCGACCCATGATGGGCTTGTAGCCAGGGAAGATTGTTTTTGTAGACCATTGAGATTTGGGGGTCATTTTTATTGCAATATAACATACTTTATTCTGACTAAAACAGATAGGTGCTCCAGACAGAGGGGGGAGGGATAAAATTAAACTATCAGTACAGTATTCTTTGAGTAGAGTGAAGAGACTAGTCTAAATTTATGGAAAGTGTTTATTAAAAAATAACAGTAAATAAGTTTAATGGTGAGAGTAGGACTAGAGAGACACAAACTTTGGTCCTGAAACTTTGTGTTCAATTTGTGTTTGTTTGTTTGTTTTTTGTACTGGAGATTGAACCCAGGAACATTCTACCTCTGAGCTATACACTGAGCCCTTTTTACTTTTGTTTTTGAAACAGGATCTCACTAGGTTGCTAAGAGTCTTGCTAAGTCATTGAGGCTGGTCTAGAACCTGTGATCCTCCTGTGTGAGCCTCCCAAGTGCTGGGACTAGAGGAGTGCACCACCACACCTGGCAAGTTGTATAAAATTCAATTTGATGCATTTTTCCTCTTTATATTCCCATCCCCTTGAACATGGTAGCTCTTCCCCAATATCTTGTTGAATTTATACAACAAATTCAGTCAATACAGTAAAACATAGTGACATTTTAGTTTGTGAAGAACCATAGTGAAAAAATAAAAGATGAAACCACAACTTATTTTTTTCCAGTACTGGGGATTGAACCCAGAGGCATTCTACCTCCGAACTATACCCCCAGCCCTATTTTTGATTCTTTATTTTGAAACAGGGTCTCACTAAGTTGCGGAGGGAAACCACAACTTCTAATTGTGACCTAAGGAGAAGAGTGGGAACAGTTTATAGAATGGTTACCATAGGTTACAAATAACAGGATTTTACAGGTGACTGTGCTAAAGTTCTCATTTAAAAAGAAGTAGAAAGCAGGTTTTCTAGTTATTATTATGCTGCTTTGATCACAGACTATAAAATGTCTACTGGCAATAAAATATTTCTACCTCTGCTGAGTGATTTACAGTTTCTGGGAAAAAAAGAGGCAAATGTAGGTATATTGTACTGGCAAAGATTTGTCTCTGTTATAGAATTTAAAGAGTTATCAGGGGTATTACAAGATAATCTTATTCAAAATATAATATCCACTTGAATGATGTTCTCCATCTGGACAATCTGTCAGTCCTTAGTGCCAAGCTGATGGGCTCTCAGCTACCATTTCCAATCTTCCTGGTTTGTGATCCCTTCTGCTGGTGATAAGCACGTTGGAATCACCCAGTTCTTCACCTTCCTTCAGTCTTCTTGCATCTGTTGTATTTTGAGCTTGCAGATGTAAACATTCTGAATAGTATTTGCACAACCTTAGCTAGGTTTCTTTTGAATCCATCGTTTAACATAATAAACTCTAAAGCTGTTATTCTGGTCTGCGTAACTTCTGAACACACACACAAACAATTTCCTTGATGTCTACAGCACCAATCTTTATTAAGACGACATTAGACCCTGGCACTCGTAATGTGACTCTTAACTCAGCAACTGCTTCATCTCCCACTGTGCCATGCTGGCCCTGTCAAAAATAAATTAATTCAATTCAGTATTCAATTCGGGGGCCAACAGCTAAGTTACGTTGAACTTCATAAGGAGCAAGAGGAAATGCTGCTCCAGGTTCACACTGTTTCTCCACAGAGCATTAACATCAAATACCTGACCAGGTTTCTGCTTGTAAATGCCTACGTGCAGCACAATTTCTGCTATTGATTCCTTCTCCCCTGCATTACTATTCCTTGTAAAAACAAGGGAGGGGACACGTGAATTGAGCTCCCCAGAGAAGAATCCTTTTTCATTAGTATTGCATGCTGTGTAGGTACAGGTCTCTATCTGAACATATGGGCCTGTGTGGGGTGGGGGGAGGTAGTATACACCTTACATACTTGCCTCAATTACCAAAAGACACATACAAGTGACTGCTTTCAGCTTGCACCTGGAACATCTGCAGGATGATTCCTGAGTGTCCTAGTAAAAAGGTCACGTGTCTGAGAGTAGGAACCCAGAGCCTGATTGGCTGGATCATCTGATGATGTACAGAATCTTGGCTTAGAATTCTCCCTTTAGACTTGGGATATTGTGTCAGTGTGTGCTCTCTTAGATTTCTGGCAGCCTGCCGTTTAATAGCAGCAATTTAGGGTTTTTGCTTTTCTTTGTGCTGACCCATTCAGAGAATAAAATGGGCACTCATGATATTCAGGGAAATGCATCTGGGCCTCCAAACAGTTCTGCAAAGGCTGTGGCAGTGCCCACAAGCCACACTTGGGGCATGTGCACAGCTGCAGAAGAGGACCCCCCTCCCCAAACCGTTATCTGTCCCTCTCCTGCCTTTGTCCCAACAAGTAAAATATTAGCACCACACAGAAAGAATGAGGGAGAGAAATACATTACAGAACTGTATATCCCAAGCCTGTTGTTTGAACTCTATGTTCTATAGTGATGTGTTTAATTTTTTTATATATGTGTAGTTTATTGTGCACTCGAAAACAGGACAGTGTTTTCTAGCACCCATAGTCTATGTAGCATCAGAAAAATCTGTGTTATAGATCTAGTTTTACCATTCAACAGCAATGTGAACTCAGGTAAATTGTTTTTGATTGCTCAGTCATAAAAATCTTATCTTTACTGCACAAACTAAGAATTACTGTAAAGGTCATTGGCCTGTGTTATATAAGTACAGTTCATAGGTTTGGCTATGTATGCATTAATTGTGAGGTTGTAGCTCAGAGTCTGAACTCTCCTTTTGCACTAAGAGAAAAAAATGTAGCAACTGCACCATGAACCTGACAGATTGATTGGATATTCATGTGAAACTATTGCAGAGGCCTCTCCGGTGCCAGACACACAGTAGGTGCTCGAAAGTACTGACTTTTTCCCCTTTTCCTTCTCTTTACTTTTTTCACAATCTCCCATCACAGCCTTTTTATGTTTCCAAAGCCACTTTTTAAAATCAACATTTCCCTTTCATTCACCCTATGAAAAAGATAGGAGAGTTTATAGTGTGATATTTTCAAGCAACCTATATTGCCTTCTTATATTAAAGAGTTTCTTTAAAGACAGCAATGATGACTTTTAGTTTAATTTCATATTATCACTGAGCATAATCCTGACTACTCAAAATGGAACTAAAAAAAAACCCTGCTGGTAAGTATGTAGAAGAAAGGATTTTATTGAGAACCTGACAAGTGAGTGGGCTGGGGAAAGGGGAGATGATGGTGATGAAACTTTGTAGATAATTTGGTTTTTCAAAACTTGTTTCTCCTGTAAGAAGTGGAAACTGTGATAGATAATATGAATATTTTTAAAACTTTCTGGTGGGGATTTCATAATGTTTCTGCATGGTTGAGAATCAGGGTGGTAATGGTTTTCAAGATGTGGTCCCAGGCCAACAGCATCCATATCACTGGGGAACTTGCACATTCACAGACCCCACTGCTGACCTACTGAATCAGAAATGCAAAGACTAGGGCTGTCATCTGTGTTTTAACAAGGCCTGCATGTATTTTTGATGTAGCCTAAAGTTTGAGAACCAATGATATAAAACAGTGTAGGTTGGCCCTGACTTAACCAATCTGAGTCATTTCAGGGTTCTCTTTCTCCCCAGAAAATGAGAAATTTGGATGAGACATTCTAGCAGTTGTCATTATAGTACTCTAGGATTCTCTATACTATTTGGATAGTAAATATATGGTTTATGAGCAATGAAGAGATTCCTCCAAGCTCTGGAATATATTGTTGAATCAGTAGCTCCACTCCTAGAAAGTGTCTGGAATTTTACAAGTTATTATAAGAACCTGTGCTACAGATTAAATTCTGTATGTGCTAGTATAGTAGAGGTCACGTCCCCAGAAACTGTATTCCTGACCATGCCAGATGGCTCCCAAATAAAAACTAGTTCAACTGCAGATCAATTAGGAACATCATTTTTATTTACAATGCATCTGAGTCCCCATGTCAGCACATCAGCACAAAGTATGTTGAGTGTACTTTTACATTTGTAGAGCATGATTGTGTTGCTTAAATGAAATATTGACTTTTTTCTTCTTTATTTGAAAGACCTCTGGCTTAACTCTGGAATCACTATCTAGAAATTTGATTTTTTGCAAAATTATAGCCATATTCTCAAAAGGATAATATGTACATCTCTGGTTTGTATCACTTATCCAGGTAGTCATCAGAGTGATGAAGATTAGAATATGATGATTATTAAGTTTCCAGTAGCATCTATTTTGGGGTTCCAACTATGTGCTAGGTCTTGTTCCAACAGCCCTGTGGAGTGAATAATATTTACCTCAATTTATAGATATAGTCATTGAGAATCGGGGAAATTAAGCACACAGCTTTGATGCCTGGCCAGAAAATGCTATAGCCAGATTTCAAACACGTGTGGCTCCACAGTTCAAGATTTTGCAGGTATAGCATGCTGCCTCATTTAAAGAAAAGGTACTTCCTGAATTAAAATGCAATGGTTTACACTCACTTTTATTGTTATTGTTCTACAATAGAATATGGGAATAAAAGGATACATAACAAGCACATGGGTTTCAGCTGAATGAATCGAGTAAAAGTGTAGTAGTGCCATTAAGTAACATTTTTAGAAACTTTATTTCAATGAAAGAGCTCCTTAATTGAGGCAAATTCAAATCAGCATAGTCATTGTGATACAGTGGTTTGACTATATTAGTCTCTTACACGTAATTAGTGTTTTTAGGGCCTTTGCCTATCTTCTGCTAAACAGACATTATTCAAGGCATCTGATCCCACACAAAGGATATTTATAGTCTCAAGAATCCTGGCTTTCCCCCCACACTTCATCCCACCCACCATGGGGTTAGAGTAATCACTACAAACATACAGTTTAACCAAACCCATTTTGCAAATGATGAGCATTTATTCTGTATGACTTCCCAGTTTACATCTTTAGAGATGGCATGCATTTTCTCTGCTACAAAAAGCGAACTCTGACTATCAAAACTGACCTGCACTGTCTCCGTCAGTATTCCCATTGCTGTAATCCGAAACAACTGACCATACAACTTAGAAGGAGGAAGATTTATTTGCTTATAGTTTTTGTAGATTTTGGGGTCCAGTCCATGTGAAGCCAGGGTCTTCAGAGCTCAGGACATGGCAATGGGAAGTAGAGAGAGGGAGAGAGCAAGTGCTCTGCTTTCACACCATGGAGGCTGGAAGCAAGAGAGAGCAAACAAACAAGGGGATTCAAAGACAAAAGCACTGTCCCCAAGGCCACACCCCCAAGAATCCACTTTCTCCAGCCACACCCCAACTGCCTAGGTTACCACCCAGTAAATCCATTACAGCGGATTTATCTACTGATGAGATTACAACCCTCGTGACTTAGTTATATCAACTCTGAACATTAATACTTGAGCTCTTCAGGAGACAGTCTATATCTAACCATAACATGCACTTTTCACTAAATTTGCCTTTACCCGGGTCCCCAGCATGTATTCTTCACTCGAGCCAAGCCAGTTTACTCTCAGCATATTGAAGACATTTGTATAGTTCTATGCTTCCTATACTTAAAAATCATCCACATTCCAAGGTGGGGCATGTATCTAGTCTCTATTCTGGGTTGCTTTTTTAGACACAGCACCTGTCTTATTTTTTCCATGATTGTTGGAGATCATTACCTTATCTAAATTCAGATCATACCTTGTAGTAACTACTATCCCTTGTTACCTTATCATTTTAGCATCAGTATTATTTCCCAAGTGGACTGTGTTCTCTGTATTTTATAGCAGAGCTTCTCAAACTTTAATGTACATAGGAATCCCCTTAAAAAATACTGAAGCTTCTCATTCAGTAAGTCTGGGTTGGAGCCTAAGATTATACATTTCTATCAAGCTCCCAGGTGATGCCAAGGCTACTTATCCACAGTCCACACTTCATGTTTCAGGATGTCACACTGTATCCTGGAAACAGTAAACCCAAATTGCCTCATGGATGCTCCATACATGTTTATTCATTAGGCACTGGCAAAGGGTTTCATCTAAAACAAATTATTAGTAGGCATGGACTAGTATGTTGAGATCATATTAGGATAATTAATGATAAGGAGCTCCAGAATACTTGCTTATTAAAATAAATTTGTTAGCTGGGCGTGGTGGAGCATACTGTAATCCCAGTTCTTGGGAGGCTGAAACAGGAGGATTGCAGGTTCGTGACCAGCCTCAGCAATTTAGGGATGCCCTCTGCATCTTAGTTAAACCCTGTTTCACAATAACACAATTAAATAGGGCTGAGAGTATAGATCAGAAGTAGAATGCCCCTGGGTTCAATCCCTATTACAAAACAAACAAACAAATAAATAAATTTGTTCCAATTTGTCAGAACATGGCAATGTAACACTGTTTTGGAACATAATAACAAAATCTGATTTTTCATCTCCCCTTCAAAGGTATCAATAAGACACAGAAACTCACCTTTAAGAAAATATGACAAACTCTAAGCAACTCCCCATAGTGAAATCAACCAAGTTAGAATGGATGTGGTATTTCTTGCATCTGTGTTGTGGATTCTTTATTCTTTCATTGTTTCTGCAACTAAGCCACCTACATCCCTGGAACCATTTTCTCCATAAATAATTGTTTTTTTAAAGAAATTAGACATTTTCTCCCTCATCTTCCGTTTTACAGTTTTTATGAATTATCTTTTATTAATATTATGCCATGCATGATATTTGATGTAGAAATTAAACCTGATGTGTATTTAAGTTGCTAACACCTAAGGAGCAGCATATCTTTTCTCCTTTTCATCCCTCAAAACTAACAGGGTGCTCCAAATCAGTGCTAATCTCCTGATTTGTGCCATTTTCACTTACTTTATTATAATGTAAATATTTCCTTTAAATGCAATTTTTGATCAAATGTATTTGAGGAAACATTTTGTTAGTATCTTGAATAGATAAACCAGTACCAGATGCCATTAATGCAAGGGAAATAGAAATAATAAATTCAGTGAAAACAAAATGCTGCTGATCTTTTGCTAGATACAATTCCCCTGAGAGAATGTTAAGTTTAAGTGTTTCTTTATTTGTTAAAGTGAGAGATTGGCAAGTAGAATTGGTATTAAATGCATAAGGTACCCAAAGAGACTTTCTTCTTTCCTTGATCCAAGTATTAAAGGAGAACTGAAAGGAGAGTGTGGTACACACCCTATGACTCAGTGATAGGTGAGGCTGTGATGATGCACCATCTCTCAACATCATCTTTTAGATACACCACACTTTAGGAAACATACTTCTGTATCATATGGATGTAGTAATCTGTGGGAAATGTAATTGCACAAGAAATGCAAGAAAAGTGTTCTTGTTTAAGCTTGAAATTCACCTTTTAAATTAGAACATTCTCTCAGATTTTCACTGTTTCTTGCAGACCAGCACAGGGCATGTTTTTGGTGTTTCCTCTCCTTTGCTTTTTTATTTTTTATTATTTTTTCCTCAGATTTACAAGTATCACGATGAAACTTCAGTTTTAATGGGAGTAAAAATGGAGATATTTACTAGGAAATCTGATACTGAAAAAACAAACAACAAACCACTTTGGAATCTCAGGTTAAGCCATGCTGGCAGGTTATCTGGTTCAATAAGGCAATAGGTTCACATACATTCTATAAAAGGATGCAGAATGTGCATTAAAGGTAATATAGTATTCCTATGACTGAAAATCAGAAAGATGACCTACCTTGATTACTTTGGGGAATATAATTCTGTCCATATGGATAAAACGGTAGGCATAGAACATAAATGGCTTTTGCAACATGTTTTGTTTTGTTATCACACTCATAAACTGATATTTTCCAAAAGAAAGGGAGTCAGAATGATGGGACTGAATAAGGACCCAGGCTTCCTTTCCTCAACTTTGTGGAGAGGGTGCCTTTATTGGATAGATATGCAAGGTCCCATTTCTGCCACCCTAGCTCTTACTTGCATCCATGACTTGATTAGTGATTAAAATACTCAGGATTCAGCTTTTGTTTCAGTCTTGACCAACTACTGAAGGATGACTTATTTAATGAGTCAGACTTGTTTCCTTTTCCTTTTCTTCTTTTCCTTCTTTTTTCCCCCTTGCAGGCATAGCCAGACAGGTTTTTGAAGTACTAATGATGATTAGTTCATTTAAGCCAGCACAGACCAACAATGGGTTTGAAATGTTAATCAGATGGAGAGCTTATTGCTAAACAGCCCACAGAATAGCAAATGAACCAGGAAAGGAAAGCAAGGAGAAAAAGAGACTGAGTGGAGATTTGACACAAGCATTTTCAGCTGCTGGGACTCTTTGATGTGTGAGTGGGACAGATGTGCTGCTCTTCTCCTGAGAGCACCCTCTTTGTACACAATAGTGTGCTGATTAATATCACTTCACTCTTCCCTTGAGAGGCGCAAGGCTGGCTCTTAGTCATTTTCTCTTTGGGCATCATTGGACCCTCTTCTTTTTCCTGCTGGTAGGGAACTGACATTCACTCTCCTCTTTTTTTCTAAAAGCTCAGACCCACAGAAAAACCCATCTTCCTCTTGTCCTCATGACGTGAAGTGTGTGCCTCATGGTAAGGTCACATCCTCACATGTAAGGATATGGTAGATGCAGTCATTAATACCAATTAGACACATGGGGATATGACTTTAGCATCCACAGAGGTGAGGAGAAACCAGTTAGGTGAAGACAGTTAGCTCTGAATATTGCTGCTGTGCCCCAGGGCAGAGCTTTCCAGTAGAACTTTCCATCCTGGTGAAAATGTTCTATGTCTGTGCTGTTCAAGGTGATAGCCATTAGCCATGTATGCTAGTGAACACTTGAAATGTATCCAGTGCAGCAGAAGAAGCACATTTTAATGTTGTATAATTTTAGCTCATTTAAATGCAAATAGTCACATGTCTATGGGCTACCATATTGGAGAGTGTACCCCAGACAGCCTAGAACCTTGCCACTCAGAGTGTGGCCTAAAGACCAGCATCATGGCCATCACTTTATTTTTAATGCAGAAGCTCAGGCCCCTCCCCAGACCTTCTGTACTAGATTGCATATTTAGGGATAGTACCTTCTGGAGACTTGTGAACATACTACATTTTGAGAAGCATTGCTCTGAAACATGTCTCGAAAGCTTGATGTCCTAAATCTGACAGCTTTCACCCAGTAGAGCACTAATTATTCTAATCTGTCTGATAATCTGCTTCCTTAAAAATATTATCCTAAAATATGATGGAGTCATTCCTGGTTTCTGGTCTCATGAGACTATGAGATGGTAACTAGGGTCTGGAAGGAAGCAGTGGTGTTGGTCCTCTGAAGAAAATGGAAATTCTTCAGGGAAAGTATTAGGGATTCATTAGGCAGACCTCAAAACCATGTCAGATAACTTACATTTGTACAGTCTTTTACCATTTACAAAGCACATTCGTAAATGTTATGCGAGATCAGGATTATTTGTATTCCCAGTTGATGTGTGAGGAAATGGTCTTGGAGGGTTTGTTTATCACTGAGCATAGTTGCTGATCATAGTGACACAACTAGTGAATGCCAGATTCATGGTTCAATTATAAACCTCTGCTTCTTTGGTCCTTTTACTCTATAGAAAAATGAGATAAGCCCACCTCTCTGTGAGAATCTCATGTTGACAGAATTTAGGAAGTAGTCAGTTGGAGAATTATAAGCCTGTCTAAACCATGAAAACAAAAGATTATGGGTGGCCTTCTTTCTTTATTCAATCAACACAAATATATTCTGTTATAATTGCTTTAAGACATTTGGATTGCATATCTTATCTACATATAATCAATTACATGTGATTTTACCTCCTAGGAAGACAAGAATGGTATATTATGATTCTTTTAAAAAATACTGAACGTCATCTCAAAAACCAATCATATTTTATTCAACAGTTATTTCAGTATTCCCCAAACTGGGAAAGACTCAGAAGGTTATAACTCTAGTTTACCAAATTATGAAAGGTCATAGTGGGTACATTAGATTTCAAGAAAATGAGAGCTGGGCAGGCTTCCTAAATCTGAATGAGGAAATTGATGAGTGTATACATGGAAGAATGAATGTGCCAGAATTAATAAGCTTACAAAACTTGTTACCTCAATAGACTGTATAGGCTGGTAACAATTAAATATGTTTATATAAACTCATCAATGACAAATCAGAATTGGACTATTAAATAAGTCTGGCAATATTTGGATATGTGCCTCACATTCAAAGCTGATGTGACAGAGGGAGAATTCCTTTCTACCAATCATCCTGAATTGTATCTGTCAAATTTAAATTCTTGGCTAAATTTACCATGGGTCTGACTTTACGATACTTCCTACAGTCTCAGTAAAGGTTCTAATGCAAAATAAATATTTTATTATTTTCATATATGCCAGAGAATTATCTGTTAAACTTGCAAAATAGCTTCTGATTTTGATTCCTGCCATCAAAATTTAGATTAGCAAACATAGTCTCCTGAATACTTGTTCATATCCCTCAAGTTCTCATCAGATTGGCATAGGCGCATGGAAATTGATCCGAGTCATTTCAGTATAATGTTTGGTTTCCTCCTAAGGCACTTACCAGCCTTGCTTTATCTCCCGATAACCCCTTGATTAACTTATCACTCTGACATTTGTAGGGGTTCCTTCACCCCAGTACAGAGAGGGTATTACCTACCAACTCAGCAGGATTTCCACAAAGCAGAATGAGGCCTTAATTACAGATTTAATGAGGAGAAAGCTCCATCTTCATTTCTTGCTGATTTCCCAGCTGTAGGATGATGTCTGATTATTTCCAATACGCCAATGGTTTACTCTCCATCTGCTGCTGTCACTACCGCCACTTTTGTTGGGCAGCTCTCTGCTGGGGGTCCTCTTCCTCTTCAGCACACCGGCTCTGTGAAAATGAAAATGTCAAGCTCAGGTATCCTCTCTGCTTCTGTTGGAGAGAAATATCCTGAGAGAGATATGGTACTAGCTTCACTGAATAATTGGGGTTAAAAATGATATCTGTTTCTGATTTCCTAAAGGAACACAATGTATATATTACTCATATCTCTTACGGTGTCAAAGGGGATTACATTTCACTTTTCATTATATCCCTCTGTTTTCATCTGGTTGTAAATTTTGGCTAGAATGTCCAGGGAATGGAAATTAGCATTCTCCTTCTATCTCTAGAATATAAAATTTTCAACCAAGCATTTATTTTTTAAGGTTTGAAACTGAGGAGAAAGAAGCACTATATTTGTAAAGCCTGCATGAACTGTACTTCTCTGTGCCTCAGTTACCTCTGCAAATTGACAAATGACACTAATGATTTCAACATGATAAGACTGGTGGGGGGAATAAATGAGTACATGGAAATCATCTAGCAGAGTTCCTATCACATAGCAAATTACCAATACATTTTATTTATCATTTTTAAGAGTATTTAGTACTGTAATAATGGAATGTTTATTCAATTTCTGGCAATATGAATTTTATTGGTAAGTTTTCTTTGACCAAGTTTAAAAAAAAAACCTTAAGTGACTGGAAAGAAAATCAAACTTCAGCAAATTCAGTTGGCATATAATGAGACCTTGAATGCTGATGAAATCCACATCTCACCAAGAGGATTGGTTAAAGAGCAAATGCAGAAGTTACTGTCTGGGGAACACACAAGGAAGGTACATTAACCTTCAAGCCAAGAAATGACCCTTCTCTGATACAGTCAGTGTACAGTAGCCATTTTATGTTACCAAATGTACAAATAGAGTAAAATGGAATTACATCTAATACTGAATAGGGTTATAATTTCAAAACGGCAAAATATTAAGTAGATGCTTTGTGAAGCCAATATATTCTGTTGTTTTTGCACTTAAGGTGATAAATACCAAGTTACCACGACTTGTTTAATATTTAATATACTGGGTTTTGGACACTACACATCTTAATTATTCTTAGTATTGATAGTTTAAACACATGAGGTCAAAGATGCATTCTTATTTATCTTTGTATCCAAGCCCCAGGAAACATACACACACACACACACACACACACACACACACACACACACACAGTAGAGCACTGCATACCAACCATATTAGGCGCCAAATAAATATTTATTGATATCAGAATAATCTTTTGCATTTGTGAATATGTTCATTACAACTACTTAATCACTCTTCATTTCCTTACCATTGTTGATTCAGTAAATATTTATTCAGCACCCACATGCAATGCAGATGGTTTATCCTACTTTTGGTATTGTTGTTATTTTTTAATTAAAATACTTTTGAAATAGATCATCTTCTTCTATCTTTAGTCTTGACCCCTGTTACAGTTGCCACTTTATACCTCATTGGCTCCAGTGTCTCTGTTTGTCTTTTGCAGCTTATAGCACTGGTAAGAATGGACCCACCAGCTCTTTTCATTTTTATATTCTCTTTTTTTCTCACTCCCAGCATTATCTCTTCTTTCTGCCAGCCAAGAGTTCTAGAACTACCTCCCACTGACTGTTCTGTCTTCCTCTGTTAGGCTCTTATCTTCAGTGAGGTCTTTCCTGGATCAATAATGTACCTCCTGTGGACCAAGGCACTTTCTACTTCTGCTCTTTTTACAGAGCCTAATGCATTGAAGGCACCCAACTATTATTAACAGCAGTAAGAATGAAGCTGCCAAGGAAACACAAATGCATCTCTTCACATTTTGGGCAGGTCATCTTTTCCACTTTATTTGATGAAATAATTTTACTACTCAGTTTAACTTTATTTTCAAAGAGACATCTCTTTGGTTTTCTGGGTCCTAGTGCATTGTGGTATGTTTTGGATTCACAAAGATGACAAGAAAGTATCAGTAAGAACCCATTTTTATTTAATTTAAAAGTATAAAAATAGAATAAATTTTATTATTAATACACACTAATTTTTCTAATGATGAGTTGTTTAATACCCCCAATGTTCAAAGACTACATGTATGAGCTGGATTCAAAATGGTATATATCTGAGCTCTTCATGATGAACTAGGTATTTTACATAAAGTATTTGATTTCATTAACCACTAACGAAAATTCCATAAAGTAGTTATTATGAATTCCACTTTAAAAAGGACAGAACCAAAGCTCAGGGAAGGAGTCCATGTAGAGCTACTACTTAAACCAAGGTCTCCTGGCTTCCAAGATCACTCCAGTAGACCTCAAAGTTTAGTATTTAACTTTCCCTTGGTATATATTTTTTTAATATCTTGAAATCCTCAGAGTCCACCTGCAAGAGATTCCTACTCAATAAGACTAGAGTAAATCTCAGGTCTTGACTTTGAGAAACCCTGCTCCTCTTTTTGATTTTGAATTTGGAGTTAAAAACCAAAGAACTTTCCCATATAACAATTTAAGAATGTTTAGCTTCTTACCCAATGATTCTTGTAAAGGTTGGGTTAGACATTAGCTCCAAAACACCATTCAACTGAAGGAGAACATCGGTTAATGCCATTTTTGCAGGCTAACAAGGACAATAACTTTGCTTGCAGTTGTCTCAGCCATGTCCAGTCTTAAAAGAGCATTGTAAAAGCGTATGCCTGTTATCTCTACTAACGGGGTATTTTAATGCACATCAAGAAACAAAGAACATAGAATAACCCAGTGAAATCATTTGGTAATATCAACTATGGAGTTGGATCCAAAGTGACTAATATAATATTGGGGTTATTGCATGAGAATGGAAAAGATCTGAAGAAATTGAGAGATTGTAAGTCTGAAAAAGGCATTTTGCCCTTAGATAAAAGGGACTAAAAGAAGTAATTATATGGGAAGCTAATGATGAATGAATAGACTAGAGGACAAGGAAGACAGCGAAGAAATTGCTATATTAATCTGTGCCTCCCAAACTCCTAGCTTGGTGCCTGTTTATACAAAAGACTCAGTATTTGTTAGTTGAATTAATAAATGAACAGATGAATCATGACAAATTTTAAAAGAAGGCAGGAAGACTGGGCACTCTACAGAGAAGAAGAAGAAGATGAATGGGGAGGGTGAGGAAATTTGCTGGCCATGGGAAAAGAGTGGCCCTGCGTGGACAGAAGGAAGCAAAACGAAGTCCTGGCAGGAATGCTTCTCCTTGGTTTTGCTTTGGACAGGAGGCATTTCCATTCTCTAGCAGCATTTCATAACAGCATTTTGCATATGAAAATCTAGTTAAGTTAACGAGGTCCTTAATTAGGGCTTTTATTATCCTTTAATTCCTTGCTTAAAGGAAAATGATTACAAAGCTCATCTTTATGATTTAGGAAACTAATCTTTCATTTCTGAAGTGTTTCTTTCCATCCCTCAACAAAGATATTAAAAGAAGAGAAACAAACCCCACAGAATGATATGAATCTGTGCAGTAGTAATAATGGGAAGTAGTTGAACCTGTGCATTAGAATTGTCATGAACTACAGGAAAGTCTCCTGTATCAGCCACGACCTTCTCTGGGTCTTATTTTAATAAGGACCTGTATTGATGCTGTTTAAAGGACCATTAAAATACTTCTGCAAACCTAAATTCATGTGCATGTAATTCTTAAAATTTTAATTCCAGAGATGTACATGGGCCTTCTATACCCACCCTAGAACATCTACTTCATCCAATTGAGGACCAGTCTTTACCCATCCTGTGGTGCCATAAATCAGAGCACATATGGAGCATATTCTACCCTGTAGTATGTTACAATTAACATCAAATTGAAATAAACATGAAAGTGTGGCCTGGAAAAAAATTCCAAAATTCAGTGTTTATTTAATTGGCCTAAAAAAATAGCATCGGTTTAAGAATTGCCTCTTAACAGGACAACAAGTAGTTACAAACTTTTGCCTTTAGTTCAGTAAACACATAACCATCTACTAGGCACCAATTATTCTGCTAAAGTTTGTACAAGTATGAATAATGTTTATTTGAGGAAAGTTATATAAACAAATGAACAACAGAAAAACATCTCAACAGAAAAATATCTCAACCAATGTACAAATTGAACCGTGGAGTAAGATTAGGACAATTAGAAGACATTGGAGTTCAGCCTGAGGAATCACAGATGGCTTCCTGGAAGAAAAGGTATACAAGCAGTAAGTGCAAATAGTAGAACTGAGAGGAGCAAGACTGGCTAGCAGGAAACCAGATAAGAGGCTGCCACAATATCCCCATAGGGAGAGACTGAAGGAGGGCTATGGGTGCCATCAGCATTAGTTGAAATTAGTTATGTACATATATGTAGTGGTGGAGTTCGGCGGAGATTCTGGGGTTTCTGGCTTGAATGGTTGGAGAAATAGCCATGACCTTAAAAATATCCAGGAACTTATTAATATTATATTTATTGATCTGGGCACTGGTTACATGGACCTATCACCCTCAGCACATTTAAGCTGTGTACTTCGGATTTGCACAGTTTTCTTTATGTATACTTAAGTTAAAATGAAATAAAACAGAATGGATAGGACTTCCTGGAAGAAAAGCTTTGATGATGTTAGAGGCACATGCTTACGTGTGCGTTTGTGTTTTCACAGTGTTTTGTTCTTTAATAAGCTTCAGGAAGCTTTGCCTAATTTATCCCTAAATCACTATCCAGGTATTAGCAACCAAGGATAATAAGAGTAGGCCTTAATTCACCAATTTTTCATTGACTACACTGTATATCATAATTATCCTTAATGTGTTTTCAGTTTCTCTTATAGGAATATTTGATAAATGAAGAAAACATGATTCTGGAGCTTGCCTAAGGGAGAATAGACATGAATGGTCAGATAGTTCTAGTTCAGCAAGATCGATGGGCAAAAATTAAGTATATTCCTCTACAACTACAATAACCAATTTAAAATGTAACCAGCAGGGCTCTGTGGCACATGCCCGTAATACCAGTACTTGGGAGGCTGAGACAGGACAATGACAGATTCAAGGCCAGCCTCACCAACTTAGCAAGACCCTGTTTCAAAATGCAAAGGACTAGGGGTATAGCTTGGGGTAGAATCCCCTGGGCTCAATTCCCAGTACCAAAATAAATAAATAAAAATTAAAAAATAAAATGTGACCAATGAAAATGATACAATTCACAAAAGAAATAAAAACTATAAAGCTACTAGAAACATATACCAAATATAAACTCAGTCTTTATGAAGGGACTTTTTTTAAGTATCAATAAGGACATAGACAACTAAAATGGTACAATAAAATGTGCATAGTTGGGTAATTTTAATGTATTGAGTTGTAAAAATCTCCCTGAATTAAATTTTAAATTCAATTAAATTTTAGTCAAAATCCCACAATAGTATTTCTTGAACTCTGAAAAACTCTAAAATCAAGTCTAATGATCAGGTTCTTTAATGAGATAAAACAAAAAGTTTGTACCATTCAGTACTTAATAACCACTTTTATTCTTTGCAAAACATAGCTATTTTCCTGTAAGTAAACTGGTACTAGCAGTATTTGCTAAGTGTGTAGCCCCAGCTCTAGTGGCTTGGCTTCTTGGACCTCCATTTGCTCAAAGTATAAAATGGAAGTGAAGGGGCACCTACCCCAGAAGGCTGGTGAAAAGCACATGCCACAAACTTATCAAATAAAGCACGTAGAAAGTGCATATTCAGTATAAGCTATTATAACTGAAGAAATGAAAATACATTGACCATTAAGGCATCCTTGCTTTCAAGAGAATGCAAACTCCTTCTACGTCATCAATAGTTTTGCACAAAATATTCTAAGTAAGTGCAGGTTGACCAGATTGAAGTATTAATCACCATAGGCTTTCATTTAATTCACAAAATGAAACACCTATGGAACCCCTCTTTGCCTTAGTTCCCAAGTCTAGATTATTCTTTCCTTCTATTTTTACAGCTTTGTGAACAGACTTCTTTTTCCTCAAGCAAAATCATTAAGCTCATAATTTCACCCTTTTATTCTTGCTTTAATCATTATCCTCAGGCTTTTAAAAAAATTAATTCACTAATTTTTGACATTTACTCTGCTTTGTTTCCTTGTATGGGTCTGTTTTTCACATCAGTGTGAGATTCCTCATAGTGAACTGAAGGTCTCTCTAACAGCTACTTTGCCTTAAGTAATTTCTTTCTCTTATATTGAAGTTTAGCCAAGCATTCTTTCCTGCTGTTTCCTAGTTTGTCCATGGACAAAAAAAAAAAATTAATTCAAATTTAAAAGGTAAATGCCACAGTCCAGAACATCCACTTTAATTGTCTCCATCAGGTGGTTGGCAGTAAGCAATGACCTATGATTAGATGGTAGTGTTAGTAAAAGCAATGCTCAGGTACCAACCAGTTAGAATATTTCACAAAACCAGGTTTTGCCTTAAAGTAGTATACCTCAGATTCAATGATAAAATGAGATGAATTAATATATCAAAATGTGCCTGTCCCTTGTAGTTTACGAGGTACTCTCAGTACACATTTTTAAGTACACTTAGACATCTTTGATTTCTCCTCAGCAATTATCAATTATCACTTAAATTAATCAAACCCTTGGACTCCTTCCCAGACCTAAATTACAATTTACTCTTATCTTTTTGTGCAAGCCAGGAGCCCCTGGACTGAGCCTTGACAGTGAGACATCTAGGCTAGCCCAGGCTTTGCTTGGAAAATCCCCACCAGCTGTTCTGTCTAGTGCTGGGTTAATTGCCTTAATTAGCTTTCTTACAATAGCCTTTTTAATCAGTCCTCGTGAGGAGATCTTCAACTTGCATTGTGACTCCTTTCTCATCCTATACTGACCTTTACAAACATACATTTAGACTTTTTATATAACTGTTCTTTAAGTCTAAAATGAACGACAGAAAAAGGAGTCTGTGTGTGTGTGAGGGAGAGAAGGGGAAAATCTGCTCACTACATTTTCTATATCTCCCCCCCAAAACTGTGACCCTTAACTTCTAATCAAGACAGGTTATTCTGACTTTCTAAATTAGTAACAGATCGTACTTTCTTCTAATTCTCCCACGGCTCACTTAGCCTTCCTCTCTAATGAATGCTTAATTAACACTGCTGCATGTTCTTTCTGATGAAGCTTGCAATTTTAAAATTTTGCAGCCTGTTGAAATCCCCCTTTTAAAGATGGCCAACTTTTAGTTATAAAACTTGAAAACTTAAAAGACGTTTTTGAAATAATAAAGTCAAATGATTTTAAATTTTAGTTCCTTTTGTAGCAATTCTGGGCAGACCAAGATCTTATCAAACAAGATTCACTCTGTCACTCCCCTGGATTCTATGACATTAATTTGTCATTCCTAGAAAGTGATTAAATTAATCCACCAAAGTTGTCATAAGCAAGTTATACTTGCTCCTGACCAGCAGTACCTTTTGCCCTATGAGATATGTGCTGATATTTTATTCTAAATGTTTCTAAAATGTTTCAATAATACTTAAGTAACTGTATAAATAGGCAAAGATTCTGAAGTCTAGTGAGAAAGACATTTGCAAGACATAACAAGCAGAGCAAATTTATTACCCACAGATGGGCAGAAAGAATAAACAGAACATAAGATCCATGGCCAGCTGTTCCCTCAAGAGTCTCACCTGCACACTGCAGCTGAAGGTCCACCAATGCATTCCACCCTCGGTTTTATACCCCAAGTGAAACTGGGATCACTGAACTCAAGCACTGTGGGACATCCTGTTCTTAGAAGAAAGCAGCCATAGCCTGGGCTCTTCCAAACAGTTCCTTCTTATCTTAGGATGTGGCACTCTTGCTATATTCCACAGTTATTCTGAGAACTTCAAGCGGGTAGTTTAGGGAGAGAGGACTGATCCAGGCTATGTGGGAATATGTTCTCTTACAAAATAACATTGTTGTGTTGTTTTGAGTATATGTAGTCATGTTTGATTGTATGCAATATTATGATTTTGTTTTAGTTTATACTGATCAAATGAGTATAAAGAAAAAAAAACAAAAACAACAACAACAAAAAACCTTGCATGACCTGTGGCCAACTAACAGAGAGACAGAGGGAGGGAAGGGCAGAGGCATGCTCCAAGTTCTTCAACGGGTAAATAATTACATGGGCTTAATTTCATGTGGTGCTTTGACTTCACTGAAGTACATCACTTTTTATTGTTAATTTTGTCAATTTCTGGATATCATAAAACCATTCACCAGAAGCTTGTCATAATCAATATTCTTCTCTCTATCCTACTCTTATCCTTATCCTGCCCCCCTCAGTAATCTTAAAGAAAAAGTTTAATTTGATACAGCATGCGTTAACTTTTTGAGTGTTCCCTAGGGTAGAGGAGCTGAAGGTGTACAGAGATATAGGAGGAATGAAGTGGTAGAAGTTTTGTGTAAAGCAGTGATGAATAAATGTGGTGTGCTTTAGGAAAGAATTGTGATCTGTTTTAAATGTGTAATGAAAGATTATGAAGAGGGTAACAATTTGGGTTTCATGGCTGTGAATATTTCAATATAGATAGAGCTTATAACAACTGCTAAATTCTTTGTAGTACTGTTAAAATCCACAACCTTTATTCAAAGAATTAAGACACTGATGAGGTAGTAAGATCCAGATACTTTACACCATTATGATTTTTGTCTACCAACATTTATTGTACTTTGTGTATCAGGTTGGTCCACCATGAATTGCAAATTGAATTTCAAAAACTCAAGTGCTTGTACTTAGAAATTTTTCTTTCTATTTTTAAAAGTAGAATAATAATTACTCTTATGCAACAAGGTCACTTAAAGGAAGAAAAAATAAAACCTTTCTAAGAAAATTATGAATTGTTCACCCAGTGGACTGACGTGAACGTGCTGCGTTAGTTTGTGCGTGGCGTGCTTAAGGAGGGATTGCACGCTGACCCCTTTTGCATGCTAGAATGTTAACTGCAGTTGTCATTTGGGATCCCCCCTGGTTCTGTCACTGGCAATAGCATTATAACAATACCTGTTGGGGACCTTCAATTTAGAGACTTACAAAGACTAAATGCACACTATGGAATGAGATTTCAATATAGTCTATTATACAATGAATGGATGCATAATGGAATGCAATAAGCAGTGTATAATATGCAATGGTTTCTGATATTCTAATTTCTTCTCCCTCTGTCTGCAATGGTTACAGGGCATGACATCTGCTGTCTTTTCATCATGTTGGTTCGGCTAATTTTCATTCCTGTCTCCAGAGTGTTCCCAGGAGATTGCTAGTTTGAGTCAGAGTCCTTTTTATTAATCGTAGAGAAACCTGAGCCTTGGCTTCTGCAGTTAGAGTTCAAATCTTTTTAAAGAGAGTCCTCACTAGCTGTAGATGCAGAAGGGTTATATTGTAACTTCCACTGGTTAAAGACCAGGGGTGAATTCTCTGTATTCTTGTGGAACAGATGCTCTGGCTATCTTAGAACAGTCTTGAGATTGTATATGCAACTGCTCCCCAGAGGACTTTATGTTGCATTCATTGCTTCTTTTGGATCTGTTTGGGAGACTCTCCCCCATGTTTGGCCCATTGAGAGAGATTTGGGGTGGAATTTACCCACCTCACCTTTCATGGGAAGACTGAATTCCCAACCAAGGACAGACTGAAAGTGATTTCCCATGGACAGAGACACTAACTGTGGTATCCGAGTAACAAGATGGAGCAGCCTTCCTAGTTGTAATTGCTAGATTTTATTTTCATACCCACAGTCTTGTGTGCTATCTGTATATCAGAGTTCAGGGACGTTTTCCCTCAGACTCTCTTTCAGAATCTGTTACTCTTACATGAGCTGATTTGTTTGGACTTGGTTATCAGGTTTTTCAGCCCATGGCATTTTCTTTGCTGTCAGGTTACTTACTGTCAAAACAGAAACAAGAGTTTAAAGTTCATCCAACTTGGGCCCCATTCAGAGTAGGGTTGATAGGCCACTTCCAATCTGCTACAAACCTGACTCTTAAAATAGTTTGGTTTCAATTATGCAGAAAATTTCATTTCTGAATAACACCTCCTTCTCTGATGAAGTCAAGTTAAGTGAGCTTCTGCATCTTTTAAATTATGTAATAGTTTTGCAAGAGTAACCTTCAGTAGATAAATTAAACACTGCCTATTGTTGAAAATTTACATTAGCAACCAAAATTGCCCTTCCCGAAATACCCCCAAGGAACTCGATAGCCCGTTTCGACAAACAGTCATTGTTTAAGGGGGATCCCACAAGACTCGATGTGGCATTTCAATTATTCAAATATTTTCAATTCAGCAGGTCACTGAAAGCCGGGATTGACATTTGCTTCTTACCTCTAGGCCTTCATCTATCTTGTTTCCACTGGTCTGTTTGTTCTTGTTCAATATAACTATGAAGTCTCAAACAGTCACTGTCCTTGCTCTTCTCCTACCAAGGATTCACTTTATAAAAAGTATTTCCTCGGTTTTTAAGGACCTTAATTAAATGGGATCTAGGTAGCTGAGGGATTACTGTGGGATCACCCTTATGGAAACAGAGTAAGTCGAGTTATATGGGTTCAAATCTTAAAATAATGAAATTTCCTGCCCTTGGAGGATTAGATAATCCCACACATCAGAGAGCGCAATGAGGAGATGAAAATCTTTTAAGAAGTACATAAATTACTTTATACCTCATATATGGCCGTAGCCCGGTGTTATCCAGCATCTCTGGCCATTGTTTCTGCTGCGACATATGTGACAGATGACATTCACATTCACATTCATATGCTCAACATACTCCCGTGGGCATACCCAGATTCTGACAAACACCACAACATTTAGAGTAAATTCCGGCAATGCAGTGATTCATAGTCAACACAATTATTAAAGCGGTGTCAGTATCTCTTGCTCCCTGTAGGCCCTTCAGAAAGGCTGGGTGTTAAGTGTAAATAATTAATTTCATACTAGCTGCACCTCCACCCCCTTTTTCTATCACTATGAAACAAGCATGAAATTCTAATAAGTGATAATGACATAATTAAAGATATCATCCTGAGCCCTTCTAAAATTTATTTATTTTTTAAATTCACAGACTTTAATATTTGTGGTAAATAGTGAATACAGCCATATACCTCACAACCCATTAAGGTGAAAGGCCGTGGATTTGGAACATTATAGGCTAGGACTGGGGATATGGGTCTGCTGTTTAATCCTTTGGGTCATAGCAAACTTTTAGAGCCTCGGAGTTGACACCTGCTAAAATACAGATTATGATTTGAATATCACAAGGATTCAGTGAAATACTTTTGATTTATACACACTTATTTTATTAAATATGTTAATGACTATACCTTACTAATTCAGTGTTTCATGATAACATACACACATATGCATGTGTGCATTTGTTCTCCATATTCTCTATTATCTATGTGAGGTACACATGTTAGGTATTAACCAATATAGTGGATAAGGGAACATACTTAAGCATTTTAACTTCACTTAAGTAATTTGCCTAAGGTCTGTCTTATTCTCATCCAACTTGAATATGCCTCAACATTCCCTGTCTGTA